>QMFE01002758.1:0-13201 GCA_003314665.1 Tricholoma sp. MG77
TATTTGCTGCAGTGAACCACTGATGCTATCTATTGTACCACAGAAGTAATAAAGACATTATGCTAGTTGAGGGCCAAGCTCAGGAGGATATGTTGTTTTGTCACATCATTGAAAAGATGAACAAGGTAGCCATTGGTCCTCTAGAATATTGTGGGAATGGTACAATTATCCTAGGACTGGGTGGTAAAGAACAGTATGTATGACAATTGCATTTACTGGACTTTTCTAAACCCCATACAGTCTTTACATTGCACAGAATGATCCTGCAGTACCTCCAAACATTGCTCTACATGCTGCTCTCAAGAGTAATCGGAAAAAAATCAAGACATCTGGTCAGAGTAAAGGCCCAATGACAAATGTGGAGAGGGCAAAGGTTAGGAAAATCAAGAATGCTATTCATGATAGATCTTCCTCTCCTAGCTCTGTGTGCACCACATACTCTACTTGTTCATCCAATCTCGGTCTTGGTGATCTTGGTTTTTCCTCTGATGATACTCCAATATCCTTGCCCCTCCCTTCCCCACCACCCAAAAGGCGGAGACTAAGTTTTGATAGGTGGCTTGCATCGCAGGAGGAGAATGTAGAAAATGATATGGATATGGATATTGGTATAGGAAGCAGTACTCGGTCTACAAGGTCCCAATCTCATCGTAGAAATTAGAGATTTACAATCAAACAGTGATCTATGGAGTAAAAGTTGTGTTATCGAGTGATCAGATTATGTGAGTTATCACTGAGCATGTCCGAGAGTGCTGAGTGGCGGATAACTGAATAATACAACAACACATTACATATCGCCATCGTCTAGGTTCTCGCTCTGACATCCTCTCAGGTCGAATATAAGCAAGACCAAAATACCCAGTCAGAAGTGGTCACGGACCCATGAACACTTTCCCTTTGCGCAGGAGCAAAAATATGGTAGGAGATACAGGAGTTACAGATGAGGGCGGCAAGGAAGGGAGAATGGATTCGAGGTGAGAATGAGGAGGTAGATCAGGACCACACGGGATCGTTATCATATCCCGCAGGAGAACAAACTTGTCGGTGTCGACGATGGTGACGTTCTCGTCCACACCTACATTTTCAGTTACTGGTCCCTCACCCATATGAATCGATCCCGATGGAATTTAACTTCTGTCTCTGCCTTCCACAGAATCATCACCCTCACCCTCACCACCCCCAAGACACGTCTCTGCAACTTCCTGTGTTGAAAGATTGCTCGTGGCAGTCCCAGTACGCAAACCCCCCTCCCCCGTCTCTCCGGACACTCACTCTGGCTCTGGCTCGGATGTCCTTAACGGCGTTTCTGCGGAACCACCATCCATTTTGACGTCTACTGGTCCCGGTATCAACACCTGCACCGCCGCTGTCGAATCATCTCCCCCATCTCTCGCAGGACAAAGTACTTCCACCTGTAACTGAATTCGAAGTGGTGCAGGTTCAGGCATAGGTGTATGGTCCATGATGAGTCCCAACGCTCCGACACCTTCTGCCGTCCCTCCCGCATCATCCGCATCACCCAGATCCATTTCAACATCTGAAATCGGAGATGGATAAGCCGCAGGTGTCCCCGGATCTTTAACCACAATCGGGCGTTCTGGTGCCCCCCGTCTATGGTACTCCACCCCGACTCACGATTTGGATGCTCGAGAAGCCAGACCGCCTCATATATATACTCTTGCGTGTGGGCGGCAGCTAGGATGTCGGGGTATGCAAGGAGACCGGCAACGATGACCTCGCGCTTGATGCGGAGGGAGGGGGGGTAGTTGTCGAGTTCGAGGTCGATTAGGGAAGGGGCGGCGGAAAGAGGGGAGGAGGAGAGGCTGCGATTTCTGCTGCTGTTGGGATCTTGGGATGGAGGTTGTTGATTGTGCTGTGGAACATTGTGGGTGTTATTTGTGCCGACGTCATGGTGGTTGTAGATGTGGGCACGGTTGGGGCGGTAGGAGGATTTGAAGTGGTGAAGTGGTGGGATTTGAGGGTAAGATAGCGGGAAGGTGACGTGGCAGCGAGGTATTCCAGTTCCACCGTCCACCGATACATGTGAGACCCTTAGTAAACTCGTAGAAAGAGAGGCCGCTATAAATTTCATCTCTTATGAGATGGACGCCTTTATGGCCTTTCATTGCAAACCCACTCCAATCTGTATGCAAGTCCGTTAGAATGAGCATAACAACTAGAATAAAAATGTACCTCTCTTGAGGACATCAACTTTGAATTCTTCCTCGTCAAACGCAATCCAAAAGTCCCTCACAAACTCCTCACGACTAACGAGCCACCGTCTGTAATACTTAATCAACGTCCGATCAAACGTTGCACACCTCCATCCCTTCCTCCTCCTCCTCTTTTTCTCGTTCTCCTGCTCGGCATCCATCAATCCAACCCTTTTCACTTCTGCAAGGAACCTCCAACACAATCTCGCCATGTGCAATATGTCAAATTTGCATTCCTCCCAATCCTCCATGCGCGTCGGCGACTCCGGTGAATAGGATGAGAAAGCTGGCTGTGAACAACCTCCTACATGGGAATCTGCTCGAAGCCATGCATGACATTTTTCTCTTCGATCCTGCCTTGGATTATTGTGATTCCATTTCAGACAAATGTACATGATGACTTACCTCGTCCCCACAAGCTATCGTGTCCTTATCTGTATCACGTATGGCCGGTTTCGCTCTTCTTCTCATCCCGCATATGAGATTGATGTGATCATGATCAGGACAGCTATATAGGTGGACACAAATCAGCCAACGCAACAATTTGGTGACTTACCCATAGAGAAAATGTACGCCGATATTGACGATACCCGGGTGTTGTTGAGATGATGGCAAAGATGGGGTTTTGAAGGGGGCTGCACCGATGAAACCGATGGATAAGTATATTGCGCGGGAGATAATGATGGAAAACCAAATGACATGGTTAGATGTTCAAGTTGTTTGCGGGTATTGTGGTTACCTAGAACGAGGTCAGATACGAGCATGCAAATCGTGAATGGTATAATGTGTCATGATGGCTCACCAAGGCGAGGTTACTGGTGACGCACCCAACAACTTTGCCCTGATCTGAGCCAACTACGAGAATCAAGTTGTTATAATTAGTGATTCAGACCTGGAAGAATGTCACGATTCAAACCATGGTGATGAAAACGATACGTTACCAAATAACTGGCAAAACTGATGAACATGTAGCCTGACAATACCCTAGGCCGTTGTCCGGGATGGTGCTGACTGGACGAAAATCAGGAATTACAGTAACGAATGAAAGAAGAGGTGGCACGCACCACATTCCCAGCCCTTCTGAAAACTGATAGCACATGACTTGTGAGCAATGGTCAACAGAATCATATCTATGCTCTAAAACCGCCAGGTGCTGAGAACTACAAAAGCAGCAGTCCAGAAGAACGTTACCTGGAATGACTGGATAAGGCTTGTTGGACGAGTTGTCAAAGGGGTTATCGAGTATCGATCAAATGATGCAAACTTTACTAATGACTTCGATCAATGTGCCAGTGAACACTGTGATCGATACACGTTGATCACTGTGATCAGCAACCTCCAGGACCAGTTGCCAATCACCATCATCATCCATCATCACAGATTCTTTCATTCATGGGCCAGGAATTCTCCTCCAATAACGGAAATAACAACAACATTCTGTGCTGTAAGTGTGGGTGGAATAGGAACAACGTATCGTGATGGCACATGTATGCGGTTGCCCAAAGAGAACATGATTTTGGCACCATTGTTGTCATGACCGACGATGATACCTTGTTTTCCCTCGAGATCACCGTGTTGGAATCCAGGATCACGAAGGACTGGTCTGGTACCAGTAATTTGGGCCTTCAGACGTTTTCCACTCATTTCCGCAGCTGCAAACCACGGTTTTGAAGCTGATGAACAAGATATAAGTAATTGACCAAAAAGGATTAGACACACATTACCAGGAATATTAGACGATGGCGTGCATATAATTGATTGTGCCCAGTCCGAAGGCAAAGGGGTAGAGGGCACCAATGGCTGAGATGATGGTGGTATGGGGGTGCGAGAGGATGGATCCCATGCAGGAGATGACGATGACCAGGTTGATGGCAAGGGGGTTAGGGGGGCTGAAAATAGAGACGTTGATGCTTCGGGCTGTCTTGCGAAACCGCCTCGCTGTGGCAACAATACATTAAACGGTATGAACTTTTCGTCCACACTGAAAAAGAATCATGAGCAGACGATGGGAAGACTAAAAAATAGCATCATACTGAACAGCCAGTTTCTTCATCTCGATTCGTACACGACGCAGGGTAGCTTCCAACTCGATGGTGGCTAATCCATCATTCAACACCTCCTTGATGATCCCAAAATAATTCTTGAATCCGTGTTGTTTGCCCATGACCACAATGCGGCAACCAATGAACCGACGGTTGGGGTCAGCGATGGGTGCTTCTTCAGCAGATGTTGCCATTTTCTGGTTAGTATCGACAGGTGTAGTTGCCGGTTGGCTATTGGTGATAACTTCAGAACTCCAAAATTCAACGGCATGAGCAGATGTTTTGACCTTGATGGAATGTCAATAAAATTAGAAAACATGCTGGGCGGTATGCTTACCTCGAGGTGGAGCTTGTGATTGTAAAGTGCAAGATCCCCTGCCCTATCAACAGCAACAACCCACCCCACAAAGCCAGCGTTAGGGCCTGACATTATCTTCACCTCATCTCCAACTCGAACATCCTTACGCAGACAGTGAGAACCAATAGTTACCGAGATCCCATGCGCTGGAATGTGAACTTGAGCATCCGTCAAAAGGATGCTTGAAATGACACCAAAGCATCCTTGCAGGTCTCCACGCACGACACGAACACGGTCACCTTCTCGCAGAGCCAGTGTATTGATGGCATCGTACGTTTGTTGAAGGAATGTGGAAGGAATACATGGATTGTTTTCAAAGCCAAGGAGTTCATCGCGGGTTGGTAAGGCATCCTCACGAACGAAATCGTCGGTTGTGAGATGTAATAAACCCTCGAGATAAGTATCGCCCTTGAAGGTATATGACAGATAGTTTTCTGTGACATTTTCGTCACCATAACAAGCACGGATTGTTTCAGGGTTGAAAAGTGCTTGGGGGGGACGGATGTATCGCTTCCTCGTTGGTCACATAAGTAGGGATTCGGGGAACGATTAAGAGCATGGTCACGAAGGACGGTGTAATATCGAATACAAATGCAATATCTCCTTTGTAAGGCCTCTTCGTCAGCCGTACCCAACCCGGGGTGTCAGGTGTATACATTGCTTGCTGTCGTAGGTTGAGCCTGGCATCCTGGGGAGAGATTTTGCATATGTTGTTTATGCTAGTGATTCGGACATGTCGGAGGTCCTTGCACACAATGTAGACGGCTTTAATATCTACAGCTTCCACAAATATTGAACCAGGGATGGACACATGCCCAAGGACTGAGCGTATCGTAGGCGTGGTATCTGGGGGTAACAGGGACAGCTTCCTCAACAGCTGCTCCATAATTCGGAAGGCGAGTGTTTCCTCCTGGCCAAGCTAAATGCTTGGTATCAACAACGGAGCCTTCAAATCATGACACAAGGCCCACCTGAACAGGAACCCTATACAGGAAGTCATTGTTATCTATAGGGTTTAACACAGGGTGTCCGAGTCTGTGTGCTGAACCGTCTGCTACTACGTCTGCAGCCTTTTCCATGGCGCGCGCTTGTGCACGACCCAAGAAAGCCTGCCAAACGTGGTTATCTTCATCAGCTCGCTGGTACTCGAGAGCAAGATTAGCATGTGAAGATGCTCTATCAGCAACCATCGGTTCAAATTGTATAAACCCATCTACTTGCTGTCAGATTGTGACCGTACGGAGGGATAAAGGTTACCTAAGTCATCCTTGATTTCCTCTTCTCCATCGCTATTGTCTGCTACTTCAGCTTCCAAGCTTAGAAACTGGCAGACGTCCGTCTCTAACTATCTCAATTCTGTTGAACGTTTGCGTAAAAAGTTAGGAATTTAGGCTCACTCCTAGCTTACTCCTCTTGGATGTTCATAATGACGACGATGGTATCTAGAAAGGCAAATAAGAAATCAACTAGATGAGTTAGCAAAACAGCACTTGCCAAAGTTGACATGATTTTTTTAAACCTTGGTGGACGAAAGGCAAGTTCCTTTCAGTGTTCACTGTGTATTGATTATGTAATACATTCCCAAACAACTACACCCGGCTTCCGTTTGTAGGCAGGATGTAAGAATAAAAAGGCATGTACGTAGACATGTACATTGTACAATACATATCATATATAATCTGGTCGATAGGGCAGCGTGAAATGGAGATCTGGACAATGATAGATGTGATAAGAATAATCAGAATCTGACCATAGCGCGAAGGCGATCTATTAGCAGAGCAAATCTCAGGTTGCTTTTCCACCTGAGCTAAATTCAGTGCGCCGATCATCTAGGATGTATGTGATAGATGCACCAGTTGTTCTACCCATATTTTAATTTCAACCATGGTGTTGGTATCAGACGATCCAGTGGCAAGCACGCATTGACCGTCTACCGACTCTGCCTACCAAACTTCTTGAGCATACATTGAATATTCTACATTTGCGAATAGACTTACTGCGACGGTTTGTACCAAACTACCTACTGCAGCGAATTCAGAACAATCAGCATGCACTACGAGAAAGCGGCTCACTGTGGCCATGGGGTAAGGACTGAACAAGAGAGCCAATGCATTGGTCAAAGACACGAGGGGATCCATCATCACTTCCAGCTAGTGTTAAGGCTCTGTCAAGGATCGAACACACCATCAATGGAACATTGTGATGAACTGGATGGGACAGAGATTGAACATGGTGAGTTGGCGGGATGGAATAGGTATCGATTCTGTCCTTGAGGTTTGACGTAAAGAGCAGTTGCTCATCGGCTGATAATGTCGCATATCCTCTATGGGAACAAGTGAGCATGGATAACAGTGTTGCTTAGTTTCACATACATGCGATGCCGAAGGCCATGGGTCCACCTTGTGGACCATGGGTTGATGGTATATGCCACGCTGCGAATGAACGACATAACTAGCCAATAGTGCACAGGAATTATGAGTACTCACACTTCATGGTTTTCTAGATAACACACAAGGACGGCCTGGCCTTTGTCGAAGAATGCAACGCTTCTGGCAATATATGGCCTCTGCGGTGCACCTGCAACAAGTGATAATTGACCATTCACATCCATGTCCCACACTTTCAAGCATCCACCGCCAACTGTTGCAAGCCGTCTCTGATGGGCATCGAAAGCAACTCCTTCTACTTCAGTGACATGTGCCTGTGTCAAGGAGGCAAAATCAAAGGCGACTTGCACAAGGGTATGAAATAACAGCAGAAAAATAAAGAAGGAAACACACCGTGTCCCTATGGCTCCGTCGATAAAGTTGGACTGAACCATCGGCGCTCACTAGTGCAAAAGCCGCGGTAGCGAAATCAGGGTTGAGGGGTGTCCAAGCCAAAGCACAAACAGGCCCATGAAAGGGCAGGTAGAGGTTCTGGACCTCCTTCCTGCTTTCCATGTCCCAGACAACTAGATACCCATCGTCGGCTGCCAAATGAAAATGAAAATGAATTAGCTATGAGATGCGGCAAGGAGGGAGAGGTCGAACCACCACTGAGGAGTAAGGCGCCATCGGAACTGATGCAAAGCGCATTTATTGGCTTCGTGTGGCAAGTAAGAGTGTGCTTTAATACGAACTGCATAAAGAAGGATAAGCGATCGCGATGCTGCTACAACAGCAACGTCGAGTGCTCACAGTGGGAAGCGGCATAGTAAATAGGTGGTAAGATGGTAAGATGGTAAAACACAGAAATTGGCTGAGGTGATTTGTGAAAGGGCCTTAAGAAGCTCTGAAAACAATAAGCGTTGCGCATACAAATGGTTTCAGCCATTTGTCGGTAGGATGAAGGGCTACCCTGAGGACGAAAGTGAAAATATGTGAGCATCCTCTGTTGTTTGATTGCAAGGAACAACACCTTACTGTCAGAACAGCACCTATGTATTGGCAGAGATCTGCTTCATTGTAGTTTTCTTTTGTTCTGGCTTCTCGGGTTCCCAAGTTTTATATTTACATGCTTAAAGCAAGGCTACATAATTACATATTTACAATAATAGAGCTTAATGCTGTGTCATCGTCATTGAAGACTGCGACAAAAGAGCTGCGAACCTGATAATGTATGTGGAGCGGAAGAAGGAGTTGTGAAGTGTTTACCGGGAACTTTGCCCGTGGGCAGTGTTTAGGGTAGGCCAGTCTGAGCTCAGACTAACCTACCCTAAACAGTGCTGCCGCCCAAACCCTCGGCACAACCTACACAAACACTTTTCGTTCTTTACAACAAACCACGATGTAGCACTTCATCGTTGACGCATCATCGGTAACAACACTGCGATGCTTGGCGCATTGTCTGCCGTAGTTACGTGGTACTTAGTAAATAAAATGATGAAATTTCAGCAATGTGGAATGGAGACTAGTTGCTACTAGTTAACCTCAACAATAGGCAACAAAAGAAAGTACCGAACGTCCGTAAGACATACGGGGTGGCGCGCATGGTGTTCGACGGGGGTACGTTCTTTGATTTCCGTTTGAATGCAAGTCTAGCTTTTTTTTGCTGGACAATTAGACGCTTCGTATAAATTCCTTCATGGCTTCATAGTGAGTGCATCCAATACACTATTCCTACAACCTCACTGCTTATCTTTACCACTTTAGCTCAAAAATCCACAATGATCTCATCTATTGCTCGTGCCTTACCATCGACGGTATTGTCGTATGAAAAACATCTCACTCTCACTCAACTGGTATCTGCTTTGCGCTCCGTTCCAACCTGCCGCAAACGAGGTGTAGAGGTAAGGCCTTTTTTCTTTCCCATTGGATTTAACTTAGTGAATCTGTAGGAGTCTTCAGAGGTCATGGAAATACTGGGATCAGAGCGTATCAAGTGCCAAAAATTAGTGGGTTGAGTTATTTTCTCTGTTACTGGTATTGACCTATTTCTTTGTTAGTCTGACGAACCGCTGTGTGGCAGCATTCCGCTTGCAGGTCGGGCAGAGGATCTGACCATAATGGTAAGTGTTCTTCCAAAGTACCCTGTGGATAAAACTGAATCCCTTAGCAGGAGCTAGATGTTTCTGATTTCATGCATGGCCGCCTCACCGATGTGAACCTCAAGGCTACCGACAACTCCTTTACCATTGACTGCCTAAACACTGGCAACCAGGCATCCTTCATGGGCTGTCCTCTCAAGAAATCAGCGCAAGGTTGTGACGACATGATGGATCGTTCAGACTGCACTGCATCCCTTGTCGCCATTCCACCCAGCTCCCTCCTCGATCTTCCGAATGAGTTGCTTATGAATACCATGGAGGGTCTCCCGGACGAGGCGTTACTTGCGCTCGTGAAAGTTTCGTCAAGTACCCGAAAGCTCGCTACTTTGATCTACCTCCAGTGCCTAGGGATCATCGCTCCACAGGAAGACCACCACACCGTCAATCTCCGCGATCAGGTGCCTCCACCTGCCGTACACCTCCTCTCCTCGGTATCCCTGTGCCAAAAAGTCACACTCATGTGTGATCTATATTTCTTGATCCAGTACGAGGATGCGCTCAGCCTCTTCTGTTCGAAGATGTTGGTTGTTACGGACGTGACTGTTTTCGTCCCTGACAGCGAGCTAAGCCTACTTGCGCTGCTGCAGGTTCCTGGCGTGTTGTGGCATTTCCTCGCTGCCCTCTCACACTCCCAGAGTTGCAAGGCAATCGCAATTAATGTGCCATATTGCTCATCCATTCAACGAGGCATATCTACCACTACGCGACAGCGGGTGCATGCGGGCGTTGAGGAAAAGGAGGGAAAGCAAATAGTGGCATTGATGAAGACCATCACCCGGGTGGTGCTGAGCACTGCGTTGCTCAAAAGGGAGGGGTTGTTAAAAGTTGGGCAGATGCTCTTGAAAGGGCCGTCAGTCGTTGATTGCCACCAGACCTTCCATTCCAAAGTAAACGTCAGCAAGATTCTGTCCAGGATGTCATTTCCAGCTTTACAATATCTGCGTGTTTCAAGCCCCTTTCCTGTCAACCTTTCCGTTCCATTCCTGCGTTGTCACGAGAACCTGAGGGTTGTGGGCATTTTTGGCACTGAAGCTCATGGAATCCGTTCATCACGGCGCTATCTGTCGAAGCAGGTGACAAAATTAGCCACGCCAACCATTTGCTTGCCTCGCCTTTCCACCCTGCAGCTGTCCGCCTATTATTGTTCCTGGCTCCCAGCTTTCAATGCAAGCCCCTTCCCGCTGGGATGTGTGTCCCTGGTTCTGACAAAGTGGTGTCCGGAACCCTCCGACTTTTGCGATGCACTGCAAGGCCTTTGTTTGTGCTTAAAGGCTCTAGCTCTTCTTGAGCTATTGATGGAGCAGTTCGACATTACCTTCCCCTACGGTACCGGTGCCCACCTTTGTCAGTGCCACCAGCCATCTACTCCATGCTCGATCCCCGATGTCCGCCTGCCCAAAGTCAAGAATGTAACGTTGGACTTTTTTTTTCCAGCATGAGTCGTTTACTACAGTACGCTGCTTCCCGTAGCTTGATATCTCATTCTAACTTGAGCTATTCAGGAATATTTCTCTCAGTGGATATCTGCATTCCCTGATCTACAGGCGCTCACAATTTCCGCGAAAGAAATGCCCAGAGATCTTGATGGGGACCTCAATAAATTCCTTCTGGGCCTCCGAAAAAAAGCGCTCAACCTTTCACATTTTCGGGGCCCATCGGGGACCTGGTCATTTAAGACTGATAAATGGACCTTAGCTACATGAAATCCTGTGCACTGTATAGCAATCAACCCATTTGCACCTCTATCTACCTTTTCCCCCTCCTTCAGGCTGGTGGTCATGTGCTCTACAGACATTCTTCAGGACCCCTCGAACAAAGTCTTTGGTAGCCCAATTGTGTTGATACCTTGCTAGAATTGGAAACTCGCTCGACATCTAGGATAATGTTCCCTTAAACGATATTTATGTCGGCTGGCAGTAGAATACCTTTTCACAAAATATTTCAATTATATCATTCTTTTGCTTATCATAAGGCACGTTGGGAAGGTTTTGTCGAACTTCTGAAGATATGTGAGCCTGAGGAAATTAAGACATCATCCAGGCGCGTATCAAACAAATTACAAATTACCTGAACTTTTTGATAGAATTCATCGTCCCAGGCCAGCGTTGCTTTCAATGAATAGCCTCCTCGCTTTAATCGAGACAACTCTCCCTTTGGTTTAGGAACTTTAGCGTCCACAGCCAGCGCTTCAATGTTGAGGGGTAGTTGTTCGGGAGGCCAGGTCCGTCGCATTGTCATAGCAGATTGTGAGCGAGGTTTCTCTTGGGCAAAGATGGTGCGAGCCATAGTCATTGCATACAATTCTGCTGACGGGCAGGGCTTCCTGACTCTTTTACATATTACAAGTGTTGTTCCCATTACAGGTGGTATTGTTCCTATTTCGGTATAATGTCAACCGCCCAACAATATACAAGACATTTGCGTATAAGGTTTCCAAGGATACATAATCTCTTGTTTGCGGCAATTATAAGTAGTGGACAACAATTCTCGAAAACTGTATCACCAACATGAGGAAACGTGAAGGCCCGCAGCTCTGTTATTGCGCATATTATGGCTGTAAAGGCAAACTGGTTAGTGCAGAAGATTGGTTATTGCACAACCAGCTCTTGGAAGCTATCCAGCTGCAAGCCTTGGAATCTGAAGTTGCTCGGATCGCGCTTATTGATGTACAACCCCTCGGCAACCAAGCAACCACGTCCGGTGCCTCTTCCCACAGGAAAGGCTCCTCTCAGGCCTCACACCCCTCATCCCCATCATTTTGTCATACAGGGCTAGTTCAACTGCTTTCAGCCCCCACAGGCGACACCCATATCTTCCAACCCCCTTCCTTACCCTCGCAGACCTCCAAGGCAAAAGAGATCTATCGAGAGTTATTCCGGCTTGATATAACCATGCACGAACATCTTCAGACCACAACCAAAGTCCTCGAACAGTGGTCCCATGGAAACAAATTCACAAGTTCCTTCAAATCGACCTCACACTTTCTCACCAGAAGGGAAGTTCAGCAGTTTCTGCTTGTAGAGGCTGGCTGGCTTTGAGACACCAAGGCGCGGGTTAAGTCAGTAAAGCTATACGACGATGCAGCAAATGCACTCCTTTGGAAATCAATGGTCGAAAGAGCCAATGTCACACTAACGGCTATATCTAGCACGTTAGAGGGCTGGGTGGGGGAAGAGGAGAGTATGGCACATTCCCCCAATTTCTATAGCACTGGTGAGTATTTCCCTAAAAATCCTGGTCAGGGTGCTCAAGCACAACAGAGAAGTTCTTTTCCCACCCGCTTTGAACTGCAAACACTGGTATTGTCATGGCATTGTTTATGGCCATTGTCCTGAATCTCTTGGGGAACGCTGCACGCTTGCCATGTAACTTCATTCTCAGGATGATGAAGGTTGCACTCGGAGCATTCCTTCAAGATCCGAATGACATAAAACTACTCGATAAGCTACCAACCAACATCTGAACAGCCAGGAAAAAGTTTGATCTTGATCCTTCTATAACCATTTTTGCCAGTTGCCCTTCGTGTTGCTTTGCTCATTCACCGACAAAGGGAAGTGGAAGTAGCATTGATATTTATCCGGCAAGGTGCTCCTTCAAATGATACCCTGGCAGCCAACCTTGCGGTGCGCGGTTGACGAAGTTTGGGGTTAAGGATCAAGAAAGTGTACGGGTTCCTATCAAACCCTATCCCATGCAGAGCTTCAGGGCATTTGTGGGAGGGTTGTATTGCCGGGCAGGGGTCGAAGAAGCAATTATTTGAACCAAAGAATTGATCTCAGAGGGTGAAGATATCTGGGATGTTACCGAAGTGAATGCCATCCAAAATTTCCCTGGTCCAGATGGAAACCGGTTCCTAGATTACGAGGGCGAAATCCGGACTATCTGGAGTTTGAGCTACGATGGGTTCAATCCACTTAGCAACAAAGCTGCGGGGAAAGCGACATCAGTGGGATCACTAGCTATGATGTGCTTAAGCTTACCACCAAGCATTTGATATTGGTCAGAGAACATTTATCTCAACATCATACCTGGACCACGACAGCCTACACTTGATGCACTA
>QMFE01002764.1:0-10484 GCA_003314665.1 Tricholoma sp. MG77
ACAGGGGTGACAGGGACGACCCAGCATCCCCCCAGCATCCCCCCACTGCGCGACAACTGCCACGTCGAGAGGACGAGGACAATGACGGCCACCACCACCACAGCACTCCAAACCACTGCCGCGAGCAACTGCTCGTGGGGTGGAAACGGGCGGCGTTGACGATGGAGAGGGAGCAGGACAACGGTAGCAACAGGGACGACGGCAGCCGCATCACGACCCCCTCCCCACGTTTTGCATGGGGGCGGGGTTTTTTTTCTTCTTTGTTCCGTATTGTTACCCCACCCCCCTCGCATTTGCCTCAGGGGGGAGGTTTTAGTTTTTTGATATATATAATTATCTAGTACCCTTCCTCGCAAGGGAGGTTATTTATTTATTTATTTTGACCAAGATAAAATTCAGCCTGCTGTGGTATGAAATGGTATCTGAGAGATTCCCTGCAAACTTCTTTAGGGCATGAGATATAAACAGTCAATTCAACCATAAAGGAAAGAAATTTACTTACTAAAAGCACCTCATAATGGTATGAAATTTCCATTCTATCTCAGGCTGAAAAACACACCCTGTAATCCACACCTTTGTGGCAGAAAATACCATCCCATATTTTGTTGAAAATCTTGATGAAATTTCATATGTTAGGTGGTTGAAACTCATACTCTCATTTTGGATGAAAATCATTCCCTGTATTTCATCCCCTTGTTGAATGAAATATCATCCCATTAGGTTATGAAAATTTTGTAAGGTAACAAATATGAATTCCATCCCTTGGATGGCTGAAATATATGGGATGGAAATTCATCCCAAATTCATCCACCATATATTCAGCCATTTATGTTAGATATTTCCTATTTTCTGACTTAAACAGCTGAAATTCATACCCTACCAGGCTCACAGTGGAAGAAGTTTAATGACATTGAAGACAGGGTGAATGCAGCTCATAGACCCAGGCAGTTTGAGATGGTACATGTGGGTTCCCACTGCTCGAACTATAGGGTAGGGACCTAGGTAGTGATGTGCAAGCTTTGGTGAGGGGTGGGTAGTTTTAATGTTACTAGCATCTAGAAACACCTTGTCTCCTGGAGAGTATACAGGGGCTGGGGTTCTCTGTTGATTGTAGTACCTAGCCATGTCTTCCTTAGCATTTGTTAAGGCAGCCTTGGCTTCTTCTAGTGTCCCTTTCATACAGCCTACAAACTCATTGACCATTTCCACTCAGGAAGCCATGCCATTTGGCTCAAAACCCATTTGCGGCATCTGTCCAGTGTCCAGTAAGAAGGGTGTGTGTTGGGTCAAGGTGTGGATATGGTTGTTGTACTGAAATTCCCCAAGTGGTAGTAGTTCATCCCAATCGTCCTGTCTTTTGCTTATGAAGAGTTGGATGTACTGTTCTAACTCCTGGTTGACATGCTCGGTTTGTCCATTGGACTGCATGTGGTAGGCCATTGATGTGGACCACTGTGGACCCCCTGTGCCAGAAATTTATACCCTAATTCCCCCCTTTATATATGTAAATTCATGTCATTATTAGTGTCTACAAGTACTGAATATACCTGGAGGGAATGAATATAATCCACAGCAGGAATAAATTTCATCCCAGAGTAGTATATCTATCAGCTGGTAATTGTATGATGCCATGGTATCATTTTCATTTTTTAGACTTACAAACCGAAGTGGTGAAATTCATGTTGAAAATGGCATGTTTCATACCCTGTCATTTTTACCATGTTGTAGACAATTCATCCACTACAGGTGGATTTTCAATATTCAGTAAATACTTTAAAGGGTTGAATTTCCATTAACAGAGGACCAAAAATTATTCATTATTTGATATATATGTAAAATACAAAATAAAATAAAGTTAGCTTCCACTATGTGAGGACACCCCTCCTTGTTGTGTCGTTTTGTCCCTCGTGCTGTCTGTCGGCTCCTCATTGTTTTAGTATTCCATTCCCTGCTGTGTACTTGTGTCAGCCTCTCCTTGGCCTGTACCTGTCCCCTCGCAGGGCCTTTGACTTATGTCCTTGTTTGTCCATCCTTGTCACTATAAATTAAATTGTTGGTTTAAAAAAAAAACAGATTGAAAAAGGAAAAAAAAAACTTACCTATTTGAGGAGGCATTGTTGTTAGTGTCCCGGTCATGTTGCTGCTGGTGTTGTTGCTGGTGCCAGTGTCCTCTTCACACCCATCCTCTTGCATTGGTGGTGTCTGGCCCATACTAGTTGTTGTCACCATCGCTCTGTGGTGGTGTTGGGGTCATTGGTGGGCTTGTTGGTGGTGGTGCCGTTGTACTCATCAATATCGTAAATGTAATCTGTAAAATAGTTGTTAGTGAAACAAAAAAAACAAAGGGGCTCAGGAGCCCATCCAACCACCTCACAAGCAGTTGCTCGTGAGGCTGGGGGTGGGTAGTGTGTCATCAGTCTCCTCTCCCTGCGCTAACCCGCAAACCACCCTACAAGCAGATGCTCATAGGTAGGGTTTGAAGGTCCAGTTAACATAACCAGAAAAGACCATGGACTGGACCAGACCATAACCAATCAGGACTGGACCCATTGTCTTGGTTACACTCCATCAGGTCAATGTTGGTCTATGGTCTTACTAGCATAACTACATATGTTGGACTGGTAAGAACCAGTTTAGACCAGTTACAGACTGGACTGCTGGTCCTAGTACACCAACCAAAATCTACATACAGTATTCTAAATACATCACAGGCATTGTAGGTATGCTGCATGGGATACAACAAACATCAAAACAAACATCCAATAAGCTAATGTAGCAAGTGAAGTCTCTTACTCTACTCCTACCATAACATGGGAAGGTCTACTACCAATAAGGGACAGTCAAAGCCAACCTCGAAAGCTGCAAAGAAAGTGAAGGCAGCACTGAAGGGTAACACAAAGAAAACGGCAGCTCCAAATGTGCCAGCCAAAAATACTTCACAGAAGACACAAGGCCATAAGCAACAGGCACCTGAGAGCAGCGAAGAAGGAAGTTCAGATGAGGAGCCTGTCCAGAAAACTTGGTCTTGAAAGAAGGCGAAGCAGGCTGAGGCCAAGCCTGAGCAAGACCATGATGCAAGGTTACTCTGACATGTAATGACAATGACCATCTCCCCAAGAATGTTGGTAATTGCCTGTAAACCTTGGTTTTTCTGGGAAAACTTCACTGTAATTACTATCTGCAACAATTTCTGTCTTTCTGGCTGTGATTGCAGAAAGTACCAACACTACCATCCCTTATAAAAGCTGGCACTATGGGTGACTTTTGGTCATTCTTCTGCTTCTGATCTGCAATGTATTTCTTGGAGGCCTTCCAAAGTTGTCCCATCTGTGTAACTGTTGACAACCGTCATCTTCCTGGCTGTGATTGTAGAAACTGCCAATGCTACCATCCCTTATAAAAGTTGGCACCACAGGTGAGTTTTCGTCATTATTTTAGTATTGTTCCAGAATAATCACACTTTGGATTCATGATCAATACATGGCACATATATTCAGCATCTGATCAGGTGGTAACATAGTTAGGGATTGTGAAATTCTGAGGGCTCAGATGAAATTCACAAATGCTACTGTCCCTTAAATTACATTTTCAGACCATATGTAAGAGTTGCATAAATTATGGATTTTTTGCATATTTTAAGGCCTTATCTGGCCTTAACCTTTTCATCCCAAAACCCAGATGTCCTCAGTGCCTTGCAACCACACCAAGCTGCAGAATTTTGAGAACATGATTCCATATATTTATTGAAACAGCTGTAATAATGATAATTTTGGTCTTCAGAGTGATGTCGGGCAGCACTTGTCCGTCCAAGGAAACCAAACAAGACCAAGCCGCTTTTGAATTCAAGTTCAAACACGTGATGAGGAAAAGATTAGATTAAAAATTATCTACTCGTTAGTATATCACATCGCATTTTTCTCATTTCCTGTCAACAGCTGGTACATTTCGAGGCTCACATACTATAGGTGTGCGTCCCGTGATAAATTAAATAATTAAATAATTAATTCAGAGAATTTGAGGGCCTCGAGGGTTACAGAAAAGTAATGATTGTGTTGGGATACAGCCCGTTACACCTCCATAGATGTCACATGACATACCATACATTAGTATAGGAGACTCTATGTACGATCATCAGAACCACAATATACTACTTGTATCTTGCTGTTACCATCTCATCACATCTCCAATTTCCAACAGGTTATGGGCCCTGAGCTCACCTTATAATCAGAAAATCACATCTTCCACATCTGTCAACTACAACCAGCCCATAGTCCTCAGTTACCCCTATTACCACCATGTCTACACCACTTGTCGACTATGCTGATGAACCTATCAATCAACCTGCTCCAGAGGAACCCCCTCATCCTACTCATACTCCTGTTATTGTCCGAGCCAAGGCCAACGAAAATACTGGGATAACCAAACTCAATGATCATCTTACGGACACCAACTACAACACCTGGAAAGGGCAGATGATGCTCACCTTGGAGATATGTAACGTCAAAAAGTATGCTTTAGGCACCATGGAAAAACCGGATGCCATAGTCGACCCCCAAGGCTGGAAAAACTGGGACTTCAACGACTGTTATGCTCGAGGCTTGATCATGAACAATGTCATGCAGGGCGTAAAGCATCACATCAGCACCTGCAGGACTGCTAAGGACATGTGGTCTAGTCTCGGGGCCATTTTTGAGTCGAAAGCCCACCTCACACTTCACGCTTACAAATGCAGTTTGGAGTTGCTTAAGGCTGATGACAAGACTGACATTATCAAACATCTCGACCAACTCAAGATCTATTGGGAGAGAATCAATTCCTTTCCCAACCAAGATCATCACATCACCAACTTTAACTTCAAACTCACTATTGGCGATTCATTGCCATCATCTTGGGACAATTTCACCGACCCCTATATCAACATCACCACAAGTGACATCATCACCAAACATTCAGATCACAGAAAATTGATCAACTCTCAGGAGTTCATGGGACTTATCAAAGAGGAGTATCAGCGCCGTATTCATTGCAAAGCAGAATCTCAAAATGTATCCAACCAAGCATACATGTTGACCAATGGGTCAAAGCCAAAATTGCACAAAGGTTGCAAGCATTGCAGACAGTTGAATCACAACACCGATGAATGCTGCTGGCTTGGTAAATCAAAGTGTTGCTCATGTGGCAAATTCAGTCATGAGAGCGCAGATTGCTATAACAAGAACAAAGCTACCTGTTACAGTTTTCCATATCACATGACCAAGCTCATCATGTGACCACACCCTGTGACCCCAGATTCCCTTATCCATGACGACACACCTCATTCCCATGCTATCTCTGACTCATGACAGGTATTCCCACGTCAGCTGTCAACTTGTGACAGGTGTTCCCATGTCAGCCAATGGACTGACTTATGTTTACTTTTTCATTAGCTTTGTTTGGACTATTTCTCTCATGTTATTATTGTGCTGACTGATATTGATTCTTATCTACCTATGGCGTTATTCCCTCTTGATTGTTATCACGATGTGCTTACTGATACTGACTCATATTAGCTTACTGTATGCTGACTGATACAGATCTTTATCAGAGCTTTGTAAGACTAGTTCTAATTGGTAGATAAGCTAGACAGTTTATGTATATAAACTGTAGTAGTTACACAGGTCTAGCTCCCTAGCTTGACCTAAACTATTCAACGTCTTATCTTGAACATCCACTCCTTGTGCGAATCCACTTAGAGCACTGCTAAGTGAGAGACTCTTGATTGACGTAACTAGGCGACTCCTGGTTATAGGACGACGGACTTCGGGATAGGACTATTAGTCATAACAAAAGGTCAAGCTAATTATATCCGCCCACTTATCTTAAGTGTAGGCGCAACCATATACGACTAGCGCGCGACCTACCGACCCGCGTTAGATAGCGAAGACCTCAAGACTGCAACGCGCACTAGTTCAGTGCACACGTTGGCAGCTCCCAGACAAGACAGTCACAAGAGAAGAGTTGTACACTCACTCGAGACAGCTAGACACCATTTAAAGTGCCCAGTAACGTTGAGCCCGACTGGCACTTGGTGATCGAGAAGGCCGGCTGAGATAATCTTCGGAGAGTCTCACGGCGCTACACTTGGGTACTGAAGAGAAGACCCAGGGTAGTCTGTCTAACAACAGGTGTACGACTAGAAGACGATAAGAAGAAGCTCCCTTGCTTGTACTTGACAAAGCTGAAGGTCAAGACTGTACGAGACGAACTGTAGAGTCCTCGTATACAAGGTTAAACGAGTATCAGAGGAGAACGTTACACTCTGAGAATTGCAGCGAGAAGTCACAGACAGAACTCTCACGATCATGGAGAGAGAATCAGGGACTAGCAGCCAATTGGACACCCTCCGATCGAGCGCTGTGCGTATTGCGTGAGAGAATGACAGCAGACCGGGGACATCCCAGAGGAGCTATGCGCAAGTAGCACGAGAGAATGATAACCAATTGGGAACCCCCCAGTTGAGTAACAATGGCCAATTGGGAACCCCCCAATTGAGTGAAGACAGCCAATTGGGAACCCCCTGGTTGAGCGATGCGCGAGTTGCACGAGATGATTACAGCCCTAGTCGAACATGGGGGAAGAGAAAAGTGACTTCCTGTAGACCAGCGATTGGGAGACGGGTTGAGCCAGTGGTGCCACCCAACAGGTCGGTTGAGCCAGTAATGCAACCACAACCCAGACAGCGACCCTTTCTTGACCACATGTCAAAGAGAAGAGAAAGGATGAACCAGACTAGGCCGTACGGGCTTAGGAGACAGATTGAGACAGGAGGAAGAGATGATACCAAACTACATAATCAAGATGTCGTTGATTACTCCCTAGCGCCAAACAGTTCCGAATGGGACTGGGAGCGTCCAGTACGACATGGATTGACAGTTCACCTTCCGACCGTGACAATGGTTCGACCGCGGAGAATCATAGACCAGACACCAATACAGAGCAGAGGTAGAGGAGGAATACCCACTTGGAGATGCCCGCATGGCATAACCTTCTGGACTGTTGGAGGAGGAAAGGGTTCCATCAAACGAATGTCATCCACTTGCCCGAAGTGTTGCATGTTCGCGAACAGAAGTACAAAAGGAGACCTTAACTGGGTCAAACGAGACTTCAGAACATGGCTAGATGATTACACTGATGAAGACCCTTATGACCTCGACTTCTCAATTTACGAAGTTGTCCGAGGGAACCTGACCGTAGGGGAATGTCCGCTTGCCAGAATTAACAAGACATTCTGGGATGACATCCGATGGAACGACCATTATGAGAACAAATCAGGGTTCAAGTTCACAATGAACCTGTTGTTTGGACCATCAGGAAACAGAATGACTCTACTAGGAGGAGGGTTACCACCATGCCGAGACATGAATGAACCGATTGTAGCGCCAGAGATCTACTCCCAGATCTGAATATTCACAATGTCCAGCATGACATTAAACTGCACAAACACCAGATACAACTGAAGACTGCATAACTGTGCGCATACACTGAAAGTGTAGGATCGATCACTAGCCAGACTAGGTCCATCCCGTATTGTTGATAAGCCGCACAACAGAAGTGCAGTAGACAGTTAGGGTATCGGCAACAAAGATGGGCGCTCTGCCCTTAATCAGGAGATCGCCTGATTATAAAAGAATTCCCAGAACACAGAACAGGTGACTCTGCCAGGCAAGAGGGATGAGACCACAGCAATGATACATGAGTGCCTCCACTCAGAAAACTAGAGAGGCCATATACTCTATGGAACATTGGCTACCGGACGAGATTTGGATGAATTTCCAATTGTGTAGAACACAGAACAGGTGACTCTGCCAGGCAAGAGGGACGATACCACAGAAAACTTAATGAAAGGTCTAGACGCTGGATACAACGAAGAACTGCATGACAGTGCGCATACACTGAAGGTGTAGGGTCGATCACTAGCGAGACTAGGTCCACCCCATTACTTTGATAAGCCGCACAACGGAATTGCGATGACTAGTTGCAGTATCGGCAACAGAACACAGAACAGAACACAGAACAGGTGACTCTGCCAGGCAAGAGGAGCGATACCACGAGACTCAACAAAGAATTGCACGACACTGCGCATACACTGAAGGTGTAGAATCGATCACTAGCGAGACTAGGTCCATTCCATTACATTGATAAGCCGCATGACTGGACTGCAATGACCAGTTGTAATATCGACAACAAGTTTGGGGTGCTCTGCCCTTAATCAGAAGGACGCCTGATTATAAAAGATAACAGAACATGAAATGGGTGACTCTGCCAGACAAGAGGGACAATACCACAAGATGACAAGGACAGACATGATGGTCTGTGAAGACAATAGCGACGAGCATGGAGTGCTTGTGAAGATCAACTAGATATAACCGATGGTTGATAGATATTTGGATAAGCTTCCAGATATACTAGGATGCAAGATGGGTGACCCCGCCCAGAGAAGTACGGAATGGATGACCATGATCCGATTTGAACACGAAGAATCACTGAGAATTGACGAAGGCTGAGGGAATTTTTTTTTCCTTGAGTAACCTCAACCTTGAACTTAAGGGAGGATAGGAATGTACAGTCATGGGGGTCCATGACAAGAATTTTAAGGAGGGGGTAGTAAGGTATATAAGGAATAGTGACAAGAGGAACTATTCCTCTATATGACCCTTGGTGACGACAGGAACCATCCTACGACAACGGAGTTGGAGTAGGAAATATCGGAACAATAAATAGGAAAAAAAAATTTACCCTTTCAAATTTTTATTTTCTACGATCAATGGATGGATCCCCCGGATGTCAGATCACCACCCCATGGAGCTTGAGGAAAGAACAGACTTTGTTCCTCAGAAATGACCAGAAAACCCAACAAAAATGACGACTTTGCAAAACAGACAAAGAACGGACTGCTGTTAACGGATCAACAGTGATCTCATTCGGAGAACAGATCAACAATGGATAATTACAGGCACGACAAACTGACAACCCTGGAAGACAGACCCACACCAATCGTGAGAAGACCCTGACGGCGCTACTTATCAAACGAACCTTCACCGACTCCCCGATTACACAATGTCTTTTCCGTCAACTACCAATGCACGCACTGGACTCACGCCGAGGTTTGGAGTCTGGGATTACAAGAATCTGGTAGTCGTTGACTGTGGAGGAAGGCGGTTCGACTTGGCAACCACTCAGACATCTAAAACAGCTTATGCCGGAAAGAATCAGTGCTCGGTTGACACCATATGGAGCTGGGAACTCAGAAACGTCTCACAGGTACTACGCATCGGGGACGTTGTCTATATACTCCCAGAAGACAATGATGCGTGCCAAGATATTACGCTCGGGCTGAACGTCATCTCCAGGATTCTCTCATTTAAAGGACCATATGCGGCGATCTCATTGGATAGACTGGAACTTGATGACCGACATTTCATTCCTATAGCCTGGATTCATACCCGATACCTCCATGTTCCAGAAGAGAAGAGGCAAGCTGCTGCCTTCGGCCTCGCCCAGTACCCTGAATTCCACCTCCACCCAGAACGAACCATTTGACACACTCAGCGGATCAGGCTGATCCCATCAGAAAAACCGGCAGTAATCAACAATGATCGCAACGACTCTTCTTCCAACCACCACCATCATGACAGACAATGACTCTCCCCTCTCCATCACTATCCAAATTCTCGTCATCTTTGCGAGTGTACTCCTCATCACCGCATTTATCTACGGACTAGCAAATGTAGTCCATCTCCAGCAAAACTACTTTCACACCAGACACTACAGACCTGAGACTATCAGGGAAGGATCAATGAACTCGATCAGGTTCAATCACGACACTGGAATTTATGATGAAGAAGATGGAATTCCGTTGGACAAACTCCCACAATGGCCCTCTCTGTTGAGGACAAGACAAGTTCATTTCGAAATCCCGCCACAGCCCACTATTCCACCGCCGTCCCCATCAGTTGAATCCACCAATTCCCTTCGTATTCCACCATCGATCTACATTACGGACAGACATAACATGACGAATGGTAGCTCATCATCCCGGATGAGACTCTTGTCCCCGCCATTATCAACATCCAGGCGACCCCCATATAATCATACTCCCTCATCACTCCACGAATCAATTGATTCATTTCAAGTACACAACCAAGAAGCGTTAAAAGAAGAAGGAGAAGAAGAAGTTTGAAGGTTGAAGTCAGTGACTTCAAGTGTAAGGAGGGGGTAGTGTTACAGTTTTCCATATCACATGACCAAGCTCATCATGTGACCACACCCTGTGACCCCAGATTCCCTTATCCATGACGACACACCTCATTCCCACGCTATCTCTGACTCATGACAGGTATTCCCACGTCAGCTGTCAACTCGTGACAGGTGTCCCCATGTCAGCCAACGGACTGACTTATGTTTACTTTTTCATTAGCTTTTGTTTGGACTATTTCTCTCATGTT
>QMFE01002769.1:0-35560 GCA_003314665.1 Tricholoma sp. MG77
GGGCAATTAATCGTGGCATCCTGATTCTGAATCGCAGTGCTCGTATCAGGAGAACGCATCTGCAGCACGATTTTGCGGGAGAGATCCTGTCGTTAATTTATGGAGCCAGCAGGGGATAAATTTTGAAGCAAACCATTGGGAATATACGTCGTTGCACTGGCGAAAGTTAAGTGTGGTTAAGTACTGCAGTACAATGATCACGTGTCTGTTTCACATTTTGAGCGCTGGCAACGAACCTTTACTTTCACTTGCGATTGTAAGAGTATGCAATTGACGTGGCTTTTACTCTTATCATTGGCCCAGGGTGTTCTATGCCACCGTGCAAATGATACCCTTTTGTGGGGGCCCTATAGGCCCCACCTCTACTTTGGTCTTAGGCCACGAATCCCTCAGTCCTTGATGGTTGGGCTCATGTGGTTTGGCACTCAGGATTATCAATCTATCAGCCGTTAGTATGATCCATTCTCTTGCTGCACTTTCGACACATCTGTCTTCAGGTACACGCCATACTTGTGATCAAGCTGATAAATTGGACAACTATACTTGGACAGAGTACGACAGGCGTGAAGGTGGCGTGCAAGTCATTAATGACGGTGCGAATAACGTACGGATCACAACGGACTTTCTTAAAATTGCTGGCGGAGAACATGGAGGTAGCTGGGCCGTCAGAGTGAAAGGCGAAGCAATAAAACCAGGTAATGTCCTAGAATCAATCACTCATTCATGGACTTGATGTAGTTAATCCAGACGTACATGCCCGCATCTCTACGATTTTCTACGTTGGACTTGAAGGTCTTGGTGGCCTTGAGATGGAAACTGATGAAAATGAAAATGTACGTCACACTTACCTCTCCCGTTCAATCCGGCCAACGTACATTTAGGGAATCACAGGGGAGTTTAGACTCTCTGGATCCACCTTGGAATTGGATGAATTCGTTATTCGAGTGGTTGACGGTTCGTTAGAGTGATTGACCCTCGCTTGCTTCCTAATAGGCTTCTAGGCCCAAATAACAAAGCAGTCACTGAAGGTCCCCATGTCGGCGCATTCCAAGAACGGATCGGAAAGACGCATTATGTTGGTCGGCCTGTTCCGTCAGGAAATATCTGGCAAGCAAAAGGCTTGTTATGCTTGAAATACAGTTTACAGTACATGTCTATTAACTTTTCCTATTTTCCAGATTTTATCCTGAAAGCACTCGTAGATCGAGCTCGCGATGTTATTGTCCCGTACCAAGATCCCGCGAAAGGCCTCCCTGACCCGTCTTTCGTTCTTCAGCTGCCTGATGAAGTATATACCGGAAGCAATCTCTATGCTATCCAGAAATCATTTGATGGAGAATTTCAATTTGATGTCTTTTTTGAAAGTGGCAGTTCCAAGCAGAAACTGAGCTGTATGTCTGCATTTTCTTGAATATTTCATTCAATTGAAAGGAAGACTTGCACAGCATCAACACTGGACCAAGGTATTCCGGCGCTGGTGGCTTCATACAGTCAGCGCTTCCAGTCGGTTTTTCCATATCCAGGGGATTATCCCACAGACAGACAGCCAGCTTTGGAAGCTTTCTCTAAGGCAATTACGTCCAACCTTTTTGCAGGCGTTGGGTACTTTTTTGGAACATCCATCGTGAACAGAAAGTTCTCATATGAGTGGGATGAGGATGAGGACACATTCCAGTCCTCGAATTCCAAAGAAGGTGGAGATGGAAAGAATAGCATGGCAGGCGCCAAATTGACAGAGCCAAAGGCGTTGTTGACGGCCACGCCTAGTCGCAGCTTCTTTCCCCGAGGATTTTACTGGTAAGGCTACGTCGCTCAAAGCTGACTGAACGCTGCTGACTTCCTCAGGGATGAGGGATTCCATCTATTGCATATTGGTGCATGGGACCCCGACTTCAGGTGCTGTTTTTTTCGTGTGCTTACGACCAGATTTTTGATGATTTTACCCCCCTTGTAGTCTTGAAATTTTGAAGGATTGGATTGATTTAATTGACGAAGATGGATGGGTAGCACGAGAACAGATCTTAGGCGAGGAAGCACGGAGTAAAGTGAGTTCGAAGTGGCAATGCCATACTCTGACTGATGGATGTTCGCAGGTTCCAGAAGAATTCCAAACCCAAGTGCCCAATTACGCAAACCCGCCCACTCTGGCAATGGCCGTTACCGCTTTCATCACTCGCGTTAAAGCCGCCCGATCCGATGGCCCCTCTGCAACGGACCTCGGCATGGACGTTGGCGTGAAGATGGGTAGGGAGGCTCAAATACCGCTTTCTCCCATCTTCCAGCCCCTGACATCTGGCAGCCGATACCTCGACTCTCCAGAGCTGGCAATTTCTTACTTAAAATCCATCTACAAGCCACTTAAGCGTCATTACGATTGGTTTCGTCGTACACAGAGAGGGCAGATAAAGCAATACTCTCGCGTAGCAAGGTCGCGAACGGAGGCTTATCGCTGGCGGGGTCGGTCAGAACTACACGTCTTAACGAGTGGGCTGGACGACTATCCTAGAGGACCGCCGCACGCGGGAGAACTGCATCTAGATTTGATATCGTGGATGGCGTTCTTTACCAGGACGATGAAAGACATTGCTGCGTTTGTAGGTGAGGTGGATGACGAAATCTCCTTTGGAGAGATTGAGAAGGCAATCTTGGGCAATATCGATGGTAAGTCTCTCGAACATGGTTGAAGGTATATTCACGGTTTAGTGTGATAGATTTACACTGGAATGACGAAGAAAAGATGTATTGTGATGTTAATGTTGATGATAACGGTAAGGGTTACTGATTACCGGGATTTTTCCAAACATCTTTAATTTTCTGCCAGATCAATCCTACCACGTTTGCCACAAGGGATATGTCTCCTTATTTCCCGTCCTGCTTTCCCTTCTTCCGCCTTCATCTCCCCAACTAGGCTACATTCTTGATCTCTTGAGAGACCCAAACCATCTGTGGTCACCTTATGGCCTACGCAGCCTATCGGCTTCGCACTCCGAATTCGGACACGGTGAAAATTACTGGAAAGGACCAATTTGGGTGCAGATGAATTTCCTTGCACTGCAAGCTTTGCACAAGGTGATATCTTTCCATCCGACCTTGGGTGTAGCTCCTTGACCTTGAACTCCGAGATAGACGTATGCCTCGCAGCCTGGCCCACACCAAACTAGAGCCAAAGAAATTTACAGCGACTTGCGAAAAAATATAGTCGAGAATGTGTTCAAAGTGCTTTGATTTTGATCTTTTGTTGTTTCTTTTGAGATGACCCCGTTCTTTTCAGGAATACGAACGGACTGGTTATGTTTGGGAGCAGTACGACGCTATGACAGGAGAAGGGAAAAGAAGGTAATTTATTCCGTGTTATTGGGAGGAACTGACGTTCAATTCATTTTTATCTCAGCCATCCGTTCACTGGGTGGACATCACTAATTACGTTGAGTAAGGGTCCTGTTGTTGCTATCCTAACAAGCAACTGATTCGCCCATACAGTTCTTGCAGAAAAGTACTAGATCTCGGATGCACGCTCACAATTAGAGGGAACTAGTTCCCATCGTTCTACTGGAATTCTATTTGTAGATCATACAGCTACTTATGTAGATATCAATATATATAGTAACAGGAATATACCTAACATGTTAGGCTTTGGCACCCATATATACCACCTTACATTTTGTGCAGGCGGGAATCTTGCAAGTACTCTAAAAGATTGGTAAAAGGCCTGAAGGGGTGGGAGGCACGATACTGTCTTAAATTTTGATGTACGACAAAATGACGAGACAAAGCGAAAAGTGGTAACATGTATATACCTCAATCATATGGCGTACTTTCCAGCAGAGACAAAGAACTTGGAAGATGGGATACAATGAAACAATTGATTATTGTCCTTCTTGAACTAGTAGCCCTATATCTGTTGGGTATATTTGCTATGGCTTGAAGTTGTAACATAGCCCGTGGCAGGTATATAGAGTATACCACCGTCACTTCAATTCCACATAATGAAAATTTGTAAAATACTTTCATGGTGCTCACCTTGAAGGGACATCTTGTCAGTATTTGCGCCAAACTGGAATACTACTTCAGTACTGTCAAAATGCGGTACAATACTGTCAGCATAGTTCTAGCAAAATATGTTGATAATATGATTGTCGGGATGTATTCAAAGTACCACAACTGATCATGACAGCTGAATCCAAAACGATACCCTCCCGAAAATTTACACACATTGCGGGGGCAAGTTTTTGATCTCCGGAGGGCATTTTAACAGGAATCGTACCATATTATGCTGCTGCTACCGCCAGACCTCTCGTAGCTGAAAAAGGGTACGCGATCACCAGAATTCACTGGCAAGACCCGCAATGTGTGTAATTTTCCATGAGGGGCCTATCGTTTTGGATTCAGCTGGAAAGAATCATTATTTTCAGATGCACATGATTTGGTTAGTAGTATATGCTTCGGGCAAAACGAACTACAGTCGACACTCCCATAAACCATACCTCAGGTAACCCATAACCTCTAAAATCCCATGACTTTTTCAGACTCCCGACTTGGTTCACAGGCATTTTGACTTGAAAACCCATAACCCTCCAATACCCAATACCCCATACCCCTCAGCAGAAAAAACCCATAGATTTTAGCCACATATTTCAAGCATTTGGTGTAATATATTACATTGGTCATTGGGAACACTGACGGGCCACAATATCTGTACTGCAAAAAAGTGTCCCTATTGGCAGCTGAACCAAATAAAGCAATTCCCGACCGCGTGGCCGGTGACACCACTACCCATCTCCGCTCTCATTCACGACGCCGCACTTCACGAAGATCCTCTCGCACATGCTGAAAAACTGGTTGTGGATGCACTTGATGATTTTGAGTCCACAGGTGCACTTCAGGCCACGAACCGGATGAGCATCGAGGCCCTACTCAACCCTGAAGGCGAACACGAGGCCATGGACGAGTCAACAGACGAAGAGATTTATCAGGCGGTCATCGATGCGATAAATGCACGTGAGAACATCAATCAGAATGGTGGTGATGATGCTGACTCCGGTGATGGTCCTGTGCAAACTCGTCCTACCATTCACGAAGTGCTGCAAGCAGCAGCAACTCTCAATAGATATATTGATGAGTTGGATGATCCTATTGCTCGAAAGCTGGAGACAACTTTGGGATCAACTCCGTTTAAACCAAGCTAAATCCATGAAAAGCACTATCCTAACGGACTTCTTCTCTTGTTGAGTCTGACCTTTATTACTGCTTATAATCTACATGTATGTACCTATGCAACAAACCGTTCTTCTAGAATTTTTTTTTCGATTTTTTCGGATTTATTTTTAGAACAACCCTCTAATCCCATACACCCCAATAACCCATACTTTCGGCTGCCTCCCGAGGGGGTATGGTTTATGGGAGTGTCGACTGTACTTAGAAGCAGTTGCCTAGGTATTTATATACTCGAGCCTTGCCAATGGTGCAAAGTTCTAAGATTCCCACCATGTAAGCCTAAATCCCTACAGCATTCTAGTGATGACAACTCATTCATGGTAATATAAGTTACATATACTTAGTCATATGCAGCAAGGTATGGGATGCCAATGGTTCACGCCATGCATGTGTCGAGTTTCGATTAAAAATGGAAGTCAGGTCCTGGAAGCAACTACGGGCCTGTGTTGGTTACCTGAATTCAACTGGTAATGCCAATTGGTCGACGCGAGGCACCTGGTGACCCGTCTGCTTTCCTGACAGCACTCGTTCTACACCGCCTTCTGGTGGAGTCTACCTGCGATCGCGTCCTTGGAGGAGTGGGTCTAGCCCGGGCTGCGGTTGGCAGCTTTGCTCTGGTCGTTGGTTTCGCAATATTCACGATATCCAGGTCCTGTACAGAGGTATCAAAAACCTCTTCGACGGCAGAGGCCCCGGCCAAGGGCCGGTTGTTTGTCCTTTCTGTGAACAATAGCTTCCTCTCGTCGTTTTGCAGCGCCTTTTTGAAAGTTGAAGCGCGCCGTTTTGAAGGGCTAGATTCGAGGTTGTTGTAATGGGAGGCGGCTTGGTGACGTTTGCTGGGAGATAGGGGCGGTCCGACATTCCTCTCTGCGAAGTCGGTGACGACGGAAATAGGGGCAATATTTTCTGATTCTGAGTGGACTTTATTAGGGCCTATTTGCTAACAGATAGAACTTACCCCTTCGTTCTGCCTTGCAAGTGGTTTTCTCATTTCCCTTGGCGTGTTTAAGGGTACCAGTCACGGTTATGTTGCTGGCTGCAGCCACTAGCTTCTGCTGGACTTCCCAGTCCGCAGGCCTTATCTTCTTCCAGTCCTCGATAACTTTGTTCACCCACATGTCAGTCTCTCCCGCGACATGATAGTCGATGATGTCTGCCCATTCAGCAGCCGGAGGTGTCTTATTGACAAATATTACCTTGCCTGTCCATGTCTTGGCCTTGGAATCACGTGGAGAAGAGTTTAGTCCATGAATCGTTTTGGCGAATTCTTTGACCATTTTTCTGAGACCGTGAACTTTGAGTGAGGTGCCCATGATAATCAGCATATCTGGCTTGCGGGCGATATCGGATGATTGAATGATGCCAATGTCATCGCCGAGAGGGTGAGGTTCGTCGTAAAGGACGACCGCAGGCCGTAGGGAGCCGATGCGAGTAGGTCGGGCAGAACGGGCGACACGAGCTTCGGCTGTAATAGACAAGGGTTAGTGTGGGATAAAGAGTGAAAGAGCAAAAATACTTGCCGCGGGACAAGCACTCGGGGCAATCGGGGGGTATACCGTCATTAAACGTCTCGAGATGGGTCGCTGTACAAGGGTATTCGGCTGAACAAGATATACATCGGACACGATGAATATCACCATGCAGTTGTACATTGCGGACATCCTTGGACCTGAGTTTGGATATTCCTTTTCCAGAGGACTTGGCCTCTTGACTTGATGTACCGAGAAGACCAGCCTTAGCCTCCAGACCATCGATGTTCTGTGTGTAGGAGCGCAATAACTTCTTCTTTGCGTCAAGAGTCTTAATGAAGTAGTGGGTAGGAGTGGGAGAAGCAGCGTCAATTGATTGTTTGAGTTGGGAGATAAAAGTGTAGAATACGGAAGTGGATGTGGGATCACGAAAGAGCGACGCGTCAAACAAGTCGCGTCCTTTAAGTAGAACATCTGGATACTGCTGTTTCACGAGATTATAGAGACCATCTGAGGAGCGGAAGTCCTAAGGGAGAGATGAATAGCAGAAAAGCGGGAAAGAGAATGAAAACGGACGGGAATTCCAGAAGAACAGGAGATTCCAGCACCAGTAACGACGACAATTCTTTTACATTTTGCGACGGAAAGTGAGATTTCTGAAAGAACGCGCCTCGAATGCGAGTCTCCACCAAAAACTGACAACGTCAACATGTTCGTCGCGTAAGTCACGTGGAATTGATTCAACTTTCTTTTAATAACATTATCATCACGTGTCAATAATTATTAAACATCCGCCCATCCACCCTCATCCAGTTTATACGACGCCTCACTTTCCGGTCGGTCAGGACTATCGACCAATTTCGCGACACGTTCCTCGGCACGGCCTGACAAAATAAATAAAATAAAATAATCAAATCACATCCAATCAACTCCTGACCTTTGCGAAGGAACATTCTGGTCGCAGAAGCGTGTGACAAAATATGGCCTCCAATTGGTTTGAGCGCTCCACCTGCAACAAAAGTCATGGTTGCACCAGGATCAGCTTGTGGATTTCCGTTTCGTTAGTCGAGATCTATCATTTGCAAGACAAATCCTACACACATTGAACTTGATTTGTCAGTAAGATGGCAACCTATATATCAAGTGGTTCAAGAATAGAGAAGCATAAACAAGGCAAAATCAGACGTTGTATTCCTCTGATAATTTCGTCAATTTTGACAGCATCTAAATGCACAGTTAGTCAATCCTTGGAAATTTGTCATCAACCACACCTGTCCAAGCTATCCCAATGATTAGTCAAGTTGTTTCCATGCATACAACACCGACCTTCTGTTGGCGTTCGCTGAGTTCCCCTCTTCCCGAATAGTCCACACGAAACAATGCCATGATGCTGTCAATAATCTTGACACAAATTCATGAGTGGTGTCAATCAAGGAAACGCAAGTCATACTAAGAGCCTAAAGTCCTTATCCTCTGCAAAACGGAGCGAGCATTCATTGATTAATTCCATCTAAATAATGTTAGCAAAATTGGGAAAAGCAAAATGACAAACAAACTTGGTGTTCGCTGTTGAATGCGCGAGCTGCCATTCGTTAGCAGGTAATGGTGGCTGTCACCGAATCACTTACCATAGAGAATATTTTCCAACGCCATGTTGCCATCAACGCCGAAACGATCAGCGATTGACCGTATGCGATCAGGACGAAAAGTGCCTACAATCAAGTTTACAGAAAAAATCGAGAAACAGAAAAAAAGCCTACCCTCAGTATCAATGTAAGCTACCTGCGCAAAACTAAATCGATTGAACCCTGAACAAAGGAGAGAACACATACCTTGCCTGCTGCACCTCCTAAATCCACGGGAAGTTGGGTAATGACGCTCATCGTATGAGCCAGCTGAGTTTTTCCCGTTCGAAATTCGCCGTAAACTGCCAGTAAAGTTAAGACATAGCGGACACCATGTATTTCCGTCGTGCCTTCTGAAATAGACTGCGACATAATCCCTCCTGGAGTGGTTCTCTTAATGGGCGAATGGATCAAGCAACTTAGGGTATCCTACCACCAAGCATCGCATCAACAGATTTACTTCCAGTACTGATGATCAACACCTTTTTGCGTTTTTCTTGAATATCAACGCCGGTCGCAAAAGAAGAGCCCTGTGAATGATGATTGAGCAAGACACATGATTCTCGCGTTAAGAACTGACAAGTATTTTATGAGCTGCTTCCTGAGAAGGCGGACGGTTTAGTGAGACACATCAGGAACCTTGCGAACTAGTAGAAACTTTTATCTTTTCAACTTTGGCTTCCGACATGCCCTAATAAAGCTTTAAAGATAGGAATTCGCGCATATATAAAGCCGAGAAATACTTTGATCTTTAGCATCTGACGTCTAGTTGTCATGTTCACACCAGAGACTGTATTAATGGCTGCAGACTGTAAAGCTCGGCGTTATTGCAACTCTGCGAAGATTCAGGAAAGCTACTTTGAGCTTCAGGATGTCTTGAACGTTAATTCCCTTGTACAACAACGTAAGAAAATGCGACCATGTAAGAATTAAAAGAAGACGAATTGGAAGCTACATATTGTTGGAGTTCATCTACGTTGTCGAAGTAGGGTACCTTGAAACGTCATTGAAGCCGATGGTGAGGGCGGGAAGAACATACTTGATCGTCCTCCAGAGGAGGACTTGGGGGTCTAGACGGAGTAGCAGAGCTCAGAGACGGTGCACGACGAGGAGGCATGACTTGATTATGACAAGAAGGAAGGTTCAAGTTTTCAACGACTCGGACTCGGAAGAGTAAAATATATATTTGGTTTTATTTATAGTTGTATTTTACGAGGGACAACGCTCCTCCATGAACGCCAAACTCTGGCTAACGAGGCCTGACGATGGACACCATATTTGGCCGGAAACGGTCGCGTCCTCGTCAGTCTTCTGTATCTGGTCAGGACATTGGTGAAAGATCCATTCCATACGACAAACTTGCTCCGCCTCCACGTTCACCTGTTCCTGTGGCTACAGTAAACCAGGGTTTTAGAGGAATATCAGCACCAAGCACCAACCCAGCGCTTACCCTTTCTGGTACTGAACTTAACAAATATGCAATGCAACGCAGCAAAGCTGAGAGGGACCGGATTTACGAGCTGCACGCAGTGAATGGCAGACCGAATTCCCCTAATGCCTCCATTTCGACTGCAGATTCTTCAACCCTATATGACGACTCTTTACCCTCTTCGAAGTATGCCTCACACATGCCATCTTCATCTCGCGTTCGCCTCAACGATACGCCGACCCCATCTGGCGTACAAAGTCCAAACATGTCCGACTTTGGACACTTCTCCACGAACGGTTCTACGAACAATTCTACCATGCGACCTCTATCGTCCGTTACCACACGTTCTGATACGAGTCGCACTTCCAAGTACGCTCCTTCCATGTCATCTTCCGAACCCCACCATTCCCTCTTTTATCACAGCCGGAGTAATCATACTTCGGACACCTTTCATTTTCCACGACCTGAGACTGATGAGGAGATCGAGGAGTTGTTCGAGAACGTAAAACGTACTCGCGCTCAAGGCGATCTACCCAATTTGCCCATCGAACAAAAGTGGCATATGGTGTACAATGACGAGCATTTGCGATGGAAGGAAGAGCGAGCAAGAGAAGAACAGTATAGGCGACAGAAGGAGATGGGTCAGCCGGCGCAGATTATGGCCGAATCTCCAGAGTGGTACATCCAGAAGTTTCTTGACAAAACCATCACACCAAAACAAGCTGGTGGGTTGCATGTGTCGCTGAGAAGCAAAGAAATGAGGTATGAACGATAATCATGCGCAAGGGATATGGCTGAGCACTTTCCGATCAGCTGGTTTCGTCAATTTGTATCAATACGAGGGACTTCTGTTCTGGCGCAAACCCTGATGCACATTAGCCGCAAGGGCAGTTCGCGGTGAGTCATGTAGATGTGTACGATCGATACTATGTTCAATCACATTTTAAGACGCGAAGGTGACATTCAATTAGAGTATGAAGTCCTTAAGTGTCTACGACAGATTTTAAACAATTCGGTGCGTGTCTGCATTATCCGCATCTTATTACTTTTGCGAAGATGATTCTAGGCCGCAGTTAGCGAAGCGCTTTCCCATAATGCATTTGTAACTCAGATTGCCATGTCCCTCAATACTCCCCATCTTCCTACCCGTAAACTGGTCCTTGATCTCCTCGCCTTTTTAGCCTACTGGAATGAAGGAGAGGCGCATCACTTAGTCATTGCAGGTCTTGAGGCCTTGAGTGCCTCAAATAATGAGGGGACTGGATGTTATGAATACTGGTTCAAGTCTATGGAATCTTCTCTCTCCGGTCGAGGCAAGATGGGTAGTTTGGTCGGAGCAAGTGAAGAAGTCAAACGGACCGGCGGCATCGACAGTTCTCTTAACGAGTATGCGGTTAGTAAGCGGTTTTGCATGCGGTGTACTCCATGTATTGACTGGGTATTTGTAGCTCTCCAATTTGCTGCTCATGCACGGGGTGATCAGTTTAATAGAAGACTTGGATGTTCGGTTACATCATCGATCAATGATGGAATCTGCAGGACTCCAGCGAATCATTGAACTTTGTCAGGGTTACGGAATGTCAGGAATCGACAAGCAGTTGCGCAATTTCCAAATAATTTTGGACGAAGATGAACATAAACTGCGTGAACGTCTCGACCAAGAGATTCTTCGTGACCTGAAGAACCCGCAGGACGTGTATAATGCTATCTTTGCGAGGACGCGGGACACTAAGGCACAAGATCACTTTTTATCCATGATGCGCCATCTACTTCTCATCCGGGAGGAGGGTCAGCCCATGGTGCACTATTATCGACTCCTCGATTCTCTTGTCACGGATGTTGTGATGGACAAGAAGCTTGCTGGCGTGGAGCAGCGGATGGGACATTCTGTTGAGCAGATCATAGCTCAATTCAATGAGGCGGATAGGTATCAGGCAGCGGAGGCCGAAGCGGCTGAAGCGCGGGCTATCGCTGTCCGGTTCAAGCTTGAGAAAGAAGTTCTTGAGGCTGAAATTGCACAAGGGCAAGATGGGCTGGTGGGCAGCCTCAAGTCACAGTTAGGACGTATGGAAGAAAAGCTGAACATATCACGGGAAACAACGTCAAGACTACAAGGCCAGCTCGCGACGCAGAAGGCTGGATATGAGGAACAAATAACACAGCTAGAGACGCAGATCATGGAGTTGTTCCGCATGTTGAAAGAGGTTGGGAAAGGTGTGGAGACAATCCTAGATGGAGGAGCGATGGATCGTAAGACGCTCGTACAGCAGCTGGAGAAAGACTTCCAGAGACGTAAAACCATTAGCATCTTGGAGGGTCGTGAAGGACATGGGAGGAAAGCGAATAAGGTTCACGGACAGACTTCGATTGTAGAAGAACTACAGGACGACGACGACGTGGATGCGACGCCGATGAAAGGTAGTTTGAGGCGTTCCAGGCCTGCCGGTACCTTGAAGAAATTTGGAAAAGTCCCTAATGGAGTGACTGCTGTGGATGAAAACGGACGGGTGTCCCAATTCATGGATGCTGATGATGCTGATGCGCAGGAGCAGATACAACAACAGTTAGCTGCTGGGGTCAACATCGTATGTGGAATTTGGGTCCAGAGCAACAACAACTCATCGCTTCTGTTAGTATTCACCACCTATGGGTTCCGTTTCAAGTTCACGTAGCGCACGGCCATCTCCTCGACGTACCGATCGACGTCCTCTAGGTGGAGATACACCTTATAAATCGCCGAATTTTTTAGCACCTAGACCAGACGGAGGGCAGAGTGATGAGACTCGATCTTCATCGCCAGCGGCCAATGATGATGAGTACGTGCAATCAGGTTGGAGAGTTTCCATCAATCTGACGGAGCGCATCTTCTCGACTTCCATTAGATCGCTTGGCTTAACCACCAACGCGCGACCAGCTCCGCCTGGGTCATTCGCTGACCAGCTTAATAAACATTTTCTTGCTAGAGGCAAAACATTACCTTCTGCTGACTCTAGTCCCTCACCATCACTAGTAGTATCTTCCTTGCCTGATGAAAAAACTATGGTAATGCCACCTGTAGACAGCACGACGCTGCCACATCTGCCGCCGCCACCTCTGCCGCCACCACCGCCGCCGCCGCCGCCGCCGCCGCCACCGCCACCGCCACCAGCGTCGCGCTTGTTTGGTGGCATTCCGCCTCCGCCGCCTCCTCCGCCGCCTCCCGCACCGCCATATGTTCCTGGTGGTACCGCACTAACTATGCCCCGCACAGGCGCTCTGCCCACCCCAGCGGGCTCAGTTCCTAGTTCCAACAACAGCTCCCGGGTCACATCCATGCTTCTGGGTGCAAACCTTACTAACTTGCTTTCTGCTCGTAAAGATCTCCCCATTACTCCCAGCATCAAGATGAAGCAGCTGCAGTGGGATAAGTTACCCCAGCAGCAAGTTTCCAAGACTCTCTGGAAGGATGAAAAACCTGACAAGGAGAAGGAAATGCTTCAGAAACTACAGATGGATGGTGTCTGGATGGAGATGGAGGAAGACTTCAAAGCCAAACAGCTTGTTATCAACCTGATGGGTACTAATACAGTACAATCACTCATCACGTTTTTTACTTATCATTTTCTCAGCTCGACAGAAACGCGCGGAACTCAAGAGTGTTCTGGATCCACAAACGAAGAAACGGGTTGGTAGGTATCCTGGTATAATCCAATAATGATCTCAATTAAATGCTCTCCGTCTCAGAAATTCTCATCCAGCGCGTCAGAAAGCTACAGCCTGAAGAAATTGCTCGCAAGGTTCAGCAGTACGATCAGGAGCTGTGTACGCAGGTGTTTTTGAGCGAGTTGAAGCCCGTTCTACCTTCGCCCGAACAGGTATTGTTTTTCTCACCTGGCTTCTCTTCTTTTCATTATCTGTTGGTTAGGTTGGCAAGCTGAATATATACCGAAACTCGGATCCTGAGGAATTGGCCGGATTGCATCCTTCTGATCGTTTGATGGTTAAACTTATCCAAATCGATCGACTGGGCCCTCGCATCGAAGGCATGCTGTACAAATCTACCTTTGATGAAACATGGTCATTGTTAGACGAGGTATGTCATCCCAAGCCATCCCCACTTTCATTCTAATGCTGTACTGGGTCTAGGGCGCGCGAAAACTTTCCGAGGCTGGACGAGCACTCCTAGAAGCTAAACACTTTAAAGAGCTCCTCAGTGTGAGTGTTATAATGTACCGTTATCTTCCCCAGTTGAGGGCTTTATGTTAGCTGATCCTCCTCATCGGGAATTACATGAATGGCACTGGCATTAAAGGCGGCGCCTTCGGCTTTCGAGTCAGCAGCATCAACAGGGTAAGTCATGTGCGATAAGTCGGACACCTTCTTACTTGCCTTACCAGCTGGTAGATACAAAGTCTGTGAACAACACAACACTTCTCCATTTCTTGGAACGGACGGTTGCTAAGCAGTTCCCAGAAATGGAGGATTTTTTGAGGGAGATGGATAAACCAGCGGAAGCATATCGAGGTGGGCAGCTAATAGTTTGACTGTACCAATGATTCATGGGGCAGTTGTATTTTAGTCAACCTGCAGGATCTTCGCAAAGGCCTTGTTGACCTTCGAGAAGGCTTGAAGCGAATACGCCAAGAACTAGGAGAATACTTCGCCGATATAAACGAAAACGATAAGTATGGCAAGCAGATGTGGGCTTTTGTTAGTAAAGCCAATGTCCAAATGGAGGACCTAGTCCATGACGTAAACAATGCGGAATCTACGTTCACCGATGTCCTCAACTACTACGGAGAGGAAGACAAGAATATGTCATCATCAGAATTTTTCGCGATTTTCAAGACCTTTGTCACATCATATAAGGTCAGCATCGTCTACACATACCTACATATGGACGTATGTGATCTATTTCCAACCAGAAATGTCAAATGGAAAATCAGACCGCCGCGGAGGAAAAAATAGCATTAGAGAGACGCAAACAGGCGCAGGAAGAGAGTAGACTGAATCGTCAGAAGGCTGTTGATTCAGAACCTGCGAACGAGGACTCTGATGTCCTTGACGCACTCCTGCAGAAGCTACGGAATGGCGACACAGTGAGTCGCAGGACGCGGAGAACACGACCAAGCACGGATGGTCGCGGTGTCCCTTTTTCCTTAACTATGGAAGGGACATCGGGTGGAGACACTACAGCAGACATCGCACGCGATATGCTAGCCCAGCTCCAGTCGCAAGGGTTTGTAACTCCAGCGTCGCCAACGGTTGCGGCATCACAAAGACGCCGAAGACGAAGAACAGAGACAGCATCTAGTGACAATTCAGGATCGCCTTTGGTGACCGAGATTCAAGAAATTCAGGAGGAAGAGGAAGCATAATGTAGAAAATATCTTATTTGTATTTCATCATCACACCCTTCCCGTCTTTTAATTTCTTTTGCTTGCCCCAATGTCTCACATATACAGATCCAGGCAATCAAAGCCCACTTCTGGCGGAAAGTGTCCCCTTGCTCTTACCTTTTTTTTGACCCTACCGCGCTTCTGGTTACCCGATTTCGAGTCTTCAACGTGAGTAGAATCAACATGCAGAATTTGCAACAGTTAACCTTGCTCCAGCCGACTGGAAAGTTCACCATTGTTATGGTGGATGCAGACATAGGAACGGCGTTAACCATCACTGGCTTGCTAAGTATGAATACAGTTTACGACCATGGCTTTGTACACACGTTCGTTAGCCATGCCATAACAGGATAATCTGCCATAGCCAGGCTACGTATGATGCTCTTGTTTAAGAATGATTCTAGTGTCCGTAAGGATAGCATAAATATATTCAAGGGTAAGGTATGCAAGAACATGCTGTGATATGAAAACAAGATGGGGTGGCGCGGAGAAAATTAACTTCCATAGCGTTCACGAGCCTGAAAACATTTTCTCAGTATTTCCCGGACGCTAAATTTCGTCCCCGCGTTCGATCACACTTACCGCATCCTGGACCATATTGACGTAACCGGAGTAACCTTCAGTGTACTTGCCAAGTTCCCTCCCTTTGCTGGCGCCAAGACCGACACCTTGGGCATATATGGCCGTTTCGCTATCAAGGAACGTTGAGCCAGCAGAATATATATTCTAAAGATACCACGAACATAGGGTCAATTCTGCCTTCGCCGCTCGTCCCCAGGCCTGACCCCTCTGTCCAACCCATCATTTTAAGCATTTTATTACCCAAGTTGGTGGCATCCTGACCAGGATTGACGGGCAGTGGTGGAGGGGAAGGTGGTGAAAGGGGACCAGCAGACTTTTTTGATTTGATCCTGTCCTTGTTCGTCTCTTTCTCTGGGAGAGGAGTGTCGGGTTGGTTGAATAAAACGCGTCGTTCCGAGGCACGATCCCGATATTTCGGCTGGTCTGAAGCACCTGCTTTCCGAGAAGCAACTTTTTGTCGCGCGATATCCCGTAAATTGGCATCCTTGAAGTTCTTCTATAGCAGAGAAGCCAACGAGAAGCATCCACGTATAGGGAAGAACAAAAGGCAACGTCAGCCCATGGATATGCAACGGTATACAGCATTGAAGGTTGCGAGCCTTATGCAAATCCGATTCCTTGTTGTGGCGTTTCAACTGATCGGTGCTTTTGAATTGCCGCGCGCAAAGCAAACACATTAATCCATTAATGTCCGAAAACTCAAATTCCCCCTCCGAAGGTGTCGATGCATCAGCTTTGATTGAAGGCTTCGTCGTAGAAGGCCCGGGGGGTGATTTAGACGAGGCTGCCTGCGCATATAGTTTGCAGAATGTGAGAACCAAGACAATCTGATTCACTACAAGAGCAAAGCCAGGAAAGAAAGGTCACCAGAGCAGAGGAGGCCAAAGATGGTCCCGTATTTTGGGTAAGCTCTTCCTGAACTTGATTCCACTTGTTGATGTCGCTGGCAGTCTGCGGAACATCACATGTGAACTTGACTCGAAATCATTCTCTGAGCGATGATCCTTTTCGCATACAGTACCTTCTTGCTGGCAATCAAAGGAGGTACCCTCTTGGAAGAAGCCGCTGAAAATCAACAGTTAAAGGAAATGACTACTGCAGTGATAACGCTGACCTTTTCTGGCTTCAGTGTCTTCAGGGTCGACTTGCTCGTTGGTACTGATATCGTCCGGGGAAAATCCAAGAGACAGGGACTTCACGGGGCCAGTGACTGATACAGTCTGACGACGAAAGTGGAAATTGATGGGCAACTTGCACTCACCAGTGTGAGCTTTACTTGGGCCTTTGCTGAAGCTCAAAGTCACCGGCTTATCAGACAGAGGAAGTGCCGATGGCGCTGCCACAGGTCGCAAGGAAGAACCATCTGCATCACCTGATACACAATTTAGAAGCAAACATCAATTGGTGACAATGTGATTCACCTTTTCTCTTTTTTTCTTTCTTTTCTCTGGTAGGGGGCGCAGGTTGGGTGGGTTCTTCGACCTTGAACTCTAAGACTGCTACTGTAGAGTTCTCATCCCAGTAACGAACCCAAGTGCCTTCGGCTCCCCCTAGACTTGGAGAGGAAGCGAGACAAGCATCATCCCGGGAAAGAAAGTCAGTAACGGGTTGAAAAGAATACGGATGAGCAAAAGATGCTGCCACAGGACGATCCGAAATACGGAATCCAGAGGGATGGATTTGAGGAGACATAGTGGCCGCAAGGACGGCCGATGCAGACTAAATGGGTGGTTAGTACGAGACCCTGCTTTAAAGGGGAAAAAGGTTATACCTGTACGTCAACGAATTCTACAAATGCAAAGCCGAAGCTAGCCATTGTAACCTTGTCCTTGATTAGGATTATCCGCTTCATGCCTTTGGCACCCTGCATAGTAGGCCCTGAGGAGTAAAGCATGGCTTGATGGATCGCCTGTGGTCCCGAGAGGGGATCGAGTCCCCGGAACAACAGGACTGAGGCCTGTGTGTTGCCAATATCCCGAGTGCCATCGTTCATGTTGCCTCGATTGAAGCGACCTTTTTCATGGGGTGTAGCACTCTGAGAATAATCTATTTTGACCCTGCGGCCGTTATGGGGAGTGCCCATCTCAAGTGCCTTGTAGAACGTTGCTGTTGCAGAGGCGCCATGTGATGCCGGTGGTGGGATTTGAATAAATGGGAAGAGTGGGTCCACAAACGCGCGAGCATGTTCAATAGTGGTAAATTGCGCGAAGCCAAAACCTTTCGAGGAACCTTGTAAATCCAACGGCAAGAAACGTCAATGAAAGTGCAACCAGCAAATACAAAGGTGCAAGTGCCTGATGATCTATCCCGAATTATTGTAACGGTCTCCACGCTGCAACCATTTGATGTTAGATATGCCTGAAGCTAGAGAGCGTGGCTCTTCAGTCCAGTCAACAAAAAACAGAAGAGACTACAAACATCGGCCTCGGTAAAATCTGGGTCCAATCCGAGGAAAATAACGTGTGGACTTGGTTCAGACGGGGTGAGACGCTTCTTGTTTGCGAAGGCCGTGCGTTGCGGGCGTTCTTCCTGCCCGTAGTCCTGGGTATGGCCTCGGTCATAACCGCCATCGTCATGATTTTGAGAAATATCGTATCCCTGGAAGCCCTGCAAGACAAGGTGTAACACTTGACCATCTCACTTGAATGGAAGACGAACGCCATTGTTAAATTTCCTTCGCTTGCCTTCTCCGTGGTAGTCTTCTTCTCCTTGACGAATATGCTTTAGGTCAGGACCATTCCAAGCAGCTTCATTCCAATGGTCCTTTCCCTGATCCCATTCCCTGTTGTAGGCCATGACTAGATGATGGTGGTTGGAAGGAAGGAAGATATAAACAAAGTACAACAAACATCTGCCCTTTCTTACATTCCATGGCTGCAAACCGTCAGTGGTGTCCCTTTCTCCCATCTCATATCCGGACTGACCATCATCTATTATGTATAGCACTTGTCAAGGTATAACACACTCCAAATGAGCCAATAGTTGAATCACTCACTCCATCAACTGACAGGAGGACCCCGCAATTGAGCGGTTCAATCGCATGGTACTATTTATTGAACTCGCATTCTGCCTTCACCCATTAACTTCAGTTAGCGCGAAGATGCGTATTTGAACTTCCGTTGGACAAGGCGCACTACACGGACTGCAGTTTTGGGCTTCATCATCGTACCTGGCATGGTGTACTATCTCGCAAGCAAATACAATGTGGGTGCCTCCGTTTTCTACCTTTGAAGAACACGCGTGTATATTCTATTTGCGTTATCAGCTCAAGTTCGACTGGACGAGGAGAAAGGGCGAATCCCTCAGCAATACTACTGCATAATAGACCTCCGAACTAAAACGCATGAGGTTGAACGGGGTATCAAATACTCGATTGCAGCACTGCATCTTACAATAGGATCAACATTAGGCTATTTTGTTCAAACCCTTTTGCATAATTCTATTGCAACTCTACAGCCTGCTCCTACAATGCTGCTTAGCAGGGCATGTGCTGGTGCCCGTTGAGAGAAGTGTTCTACTGCGATGTCCAGGTGTTCTAATTCATCATCTCTGAACTCCTTCACCACATTTTTCAAGAGGGAAATACTTGGGTGGTCATCGGGCAAAGTTTCCATCTTCTGAAGTTGACTAATCCAGTTAGTCTCACAAAGGGACATATAACTTGTAAACTTACTCATCGTAATGCTCGCCAATGACAGTCTCAACTGCTTCAGTGCAAGCCATAGCTGCCTCCTTCCCTATCAAGGCCGTCGCTGCCCCTAATCCAAAGCCTGCTACCTTTGCAACCTCGGAAAGGATGGTCGGACGTATGCAATGTTGCACCTGGAGTTTGTCCATTACCGCAAGGTGTTTTTTCTCTTGTTCCCACATTTCCTGTAGGAAGGCATGAGTAGAGATGTAGGGAAAAGTTATGTATGATACGTGCATGTATCAATGGTCCCACACGAGGATGGCGACCTAGAATGAATGACTGGCCTTTGTATATCCAGTTAGCAGCAATCTCTCCCGCCTGGTCAACGCGCAGGGCACTGTCAAGGACCACGCGTTGCTGAGTTGTGAGATTGTGAGGTGTCCTCGCAATTGCAGGATCCCCATTTTGCGAGGAGTGTGTATACGCCGCAGAGGCTAGGTTTCGCCTATGTATATGGGATCTGACATGGAGGTTGAATGAAGATATTCTCATGAACATGAGAAATCTGATACAAGTTCGACTGGAAGATCACCATCGCAAGTCACGCAATCATTCACTCCGTCCTCTACACAACGCACAGAATGTCAAAATCGTACGCATCTTCATCTTTTCGAAGAAACATCCTGAAACATCCCTTAGCTTCATTCCAGTTCAAGTTGTTGACATGTCAAAAGAGAAAGACTGGCCAGCCAGCCTGGGTACGCTAGCTCAACTTTGTACTACTGCTGGATGCAATAACTTTAGGCAATAGGCATGCTTGACTGGGACTCGACTAGCATCATATTTACAAAACGTTCGCTGATTGAGTTCCTGAAGTGAGTATTCTCTTAGTATACGCCAAATAATTCGACAATAACATTGTGGACAGGTATACTGGTACTACGGTAGATCCCAACTTTTCAAACATCGGGAAACTCCCTCGTACGTCCGTTTCTTTTGTATCGATTCTTTCAAAGTATCCATAATAGCTTTTAGGTTATGTGACGTTTGGAAAAATCTCTACGAATGATGCGTCGATCAATGGACCCCAGACTTCAGTTATTGGTAAGAGAAAACGCGTCACGGACAGGTCTTTGCCTTTTTTATTATCGACCCTCCCAGATTCTTCGAGTGCTCCTGATGTGGCAGATGAATTCAAGGCAACCCGTCGAGTGCGCGCTGTTCCCGGGGGGTCTCACACTGATATATTCGCTCATGAAGACGAAGACGATGCTTTATCTACAGCGCCGCCCAAAGCTTACATGCCGCAGGTTGGTATTGTGATGTTGACATACTACGAGCTTGGATGCTCATAGCTATCTTCAGGCTTCCCCTGCTACGACCTCGCCCGTTTCCGCAGCTATTGAAGAGGAGGAATCAGGAATTGACTTTGGGCCTCGGTTCAAACCTACAAGGTTGGTATTTAGATGGACAGAGATAATGCATGGACATTGACTGCCAATTCTGTGCGTATATAGGAGTATAAGGACCAATCCAAGCGGCAATAGTAGCATGGCAAACTTGTGGGATCCTGCAAAAGCTGAAGATTTCAAACCAACTCGCAGGTATGTACTTTTTTGTTTGTAGTGGATGGTACAAAGATTGTGAACGTGTCACGTTGGATTTCAAAGGGTAAGGGAAGGCCCTGGAGGTCATGATAATCTCTGGGATAACACAGCGCCTGAGGAATTTAAACCAACTCGCAGGTATATATCCCTTGTTTGTACCGTGCGTGCATTCTGTTAATTCCATGCGTATTATAGGGTAAGGCAGGGTCCTGGAGGGCAAGATAGCATCACTGGGGTATGTCGGATTCACGTAAAATTATGATCAATACCACTCACGATTCCAACACGTAGATTTTCTAACGCGTGAATAGGAGCGTTATATCATAGTGTTTGTGGATCCAGATAGATCATCTTGTTTGCAGTCGTAACCTTTACTTCTAGTGTGAAGCATTGTACAGTTGTGCGAGTGTCAAAAATATACAGTGGTAGCGGCGAGGTTCGAACTCGCGCGGGCTTACGCCCATTGGGAATCAAAGTTACTTAAATCCAACGCCTTAGACCAACTCGGCCACGCTACCGAGCGAGCAGATATGAGAATAGACCTTTATTATCATCATTAGTGACGTCTACAAAATGTGCTAAACACTTGCGCGTAGCCTCTAAGTAGTAAGCATAGATGGATCCTGTAACAATGTAACATCGAAGTTACATCATCCACGAGTATGTACAGGTACATTGAATACAGTAGTGACCACAGTATACACGCCAGAAGCATCCAGTTATTCACTGAAGCTCCAGACCTTGATATTCGTGTCATCGCTACCAGATATGATTTTATCTTCACCCAGCGCAAGACAGCTAACCGCAGCCTGGTGACCCACGAGAGTGGCAGTGCATCGCCCTTCTTCGCGAGACCACACCTACAAAGAATACAGCGACTCAACCTGAAGTCCAGATACTCGAAAAAATATATCGACGTACCTTGATGGTACGGTCATGGCTGCCACTAACTAGTCGCAGCTTATCACCGGCTACCGCCCAAACACCTTCAATATGCCCAAAGAATGTCTGCGCGGATTTGCCCGTTTCGATGTCCCAAAGCTTGATGGTATTGTCCAGGCTGCCAGTAATCAATAGCGGTTTCTTGCGGTTTATCGGGGATGAGCTTATGGGTGAGCCACTCATGGCTCGAGCAGACGCCTCGGATAATTCATCATTACAGTCACTCGCAAGTAATAACTTCATGCTCTGTACTTGGGCGACGTGACCTGCAATTGTGCGAACACACATTCGAGAGGCAAGATCCCACATCTTGATCGTTCCGTCGTCGGAAGCGGAGAACAGCATCTTCCCAGCGTCGATTTCGGCTCCAGAAATGTTAGTCGGTGGTAGTATGCCGGATACATCGAGGAGCGAAACGTCTGTCGATGAAGGACGCGTGGGTCCGTTTGAATCCCATAGCTGTACCGCGTTAACCCAGTCGCTATGGCCTCGGAGGGTAAACGCTCCACCCGTGCGCAGATTCCACACTTTGATGGTGGAGTCCACACTACCGCTTGCCAAGACGTTGGAGTCGAAATTGAGAGACACGACACCTTCTGAGTGGCCCGTCAAAGTCCGGATGCACTTGCCTGACCTCCAATCCCAGACCTTGAGCGTCCGGTCCATGCTCCCCGTGATAAGTTTTGCTTCGTCGAATTGTAAGGCCCTAATGGCACGCTCGTGGCCTTTCAAGCAATGAAGTTCGATACCAGTTTCGAGATTCCAGACGCGGACTGTGCGATCGTAAGAGCCGGTGATCAACACAGGGAAAGCGGGATGTGAAAGGGTCTCGTTGAACTGTAGACACATGATGCCATCGGTATGGCCTTCTAGTGTGCGGACGGTGCATCGTCCCCTCCGCCAGTTCCGTTCAATAGTCATGCGTTCGCTGTACACATCTTTCCAAGGGCGGGTCAAGGATTCTGAAGAGGTATGAAAAGGACTGGATGCGAGGAGGGCAGATGGTGAGCCCACGTCAAGTGGTCGTGTTAGCATAGAAGGAGATGATGTGGGCCGTAGTGGTGGATGGCATGATAAAGGTAGTCGTTGCCGTTTGAAAGGGGGGGACAGAAGATCTGTGGAATCCTCCCTACACCTCTTCTTCAATGACAAGGGCAAGCTGGGAGGAGGCGAGGGAGAACCAGATCGTCGGCAAAAGTTGCGTTTATTCTCTAGAACAGGAAGACCCCAGCCGCACTTGCGGCACTTCTGTCCAATGTGTTGTTCGCAGATTCCTCGCCAGAGGACGTCATCATCGGCGAGACTTCTCCACTTTCTAGTAACTTGAGCTGCACGGCAGAGAGATGTAGCATCCAGGTAACCAAGAATTTTAAGTGAAATTTCACGGGGTAGGATGATGAAGGGATCGATGCGGATGAGATGGGCGAGTTGCTCTGTGAGAAGCGAGAGTTGAGAGAAGCAGCACATTGTCAAGAGACCCTGGAGGATAGTAGCCCTGCGACGATGTGAGGACGATGAGAAGTTGGACCAGACGGCATTGACTGCTTCCCGCTCTTCAACGGGCAAAGCGTCTAGCGACTATAGAAAGTTTAAATTGGGAATATGTAGGGCTAGACTTGGATACACACCTGTTGAAGTTTTAGATTAGTGCCTTCGTCTGCCATTCGCTGATGTCTGACACATAGTTTGCGTGGGGTGAAGGGCTTGTCCTCAAGGGCTGGTTGAGTAACAGATGAAGGTGAAGTGATGTCTACGGGATCATTAGGGACTTGTAAGGACATTGAAACATCAGGAGGACGGTCTGTAGCGAGACGGGGAGCAGGAATGGTATCACAAACGTAGGAAGAGGGTTGGACCATGAGAGGCAACATTCAACTTGAATTGTAACCAAACCAGATTGTATATTTATGTAAATGCCACCGACTTGCGTCACATGTCGCAATTCTCTCTCTATTGCTATACATCGTTACAACAGCTGCACTCAAAAAAAAAAATACAAAACCACGCTCCCCGTCAGTCCAGCGTGATCTTCAGCTGCTCAAGAGGTATGGGCACAAAATTATCCAGCACAATAGACCGCGAGGCCAGCTCCGGTTCACAATGTGGCGGAACGAGCTGTCGATTCAGTTCCGGCCGTACAGAGAGCTCTGCAATTGTTGCCATTTCAGTCAGCCTACGTAGCAAAGCCGTGTCATCCCATTCAAACTCACCCTCGCGCGTAAAATCAAAAAGTAGAGGAAATTCCTTTCCGTTAGGCATTCGTGCCCCTTCAACTCGGAGCTCGTCAAAAAAGGGGTGGATCATTGCTTCAATCGCACTAAGCCGTGCTCCTGGTGTATATTCCAACAGTTTTGACACCAGATCTATCGCTTCTGGAGCCGTTCGAGGTCGGAAAACCTTGATAGCGCGTTTCATGAATACTTGGACAAAAATGAAACTTTGGCACGAACATACCTTCGAAAACGGATGCGGTTTGATCTGTGGAAATTTGTGCTCCATATAATTAGGATTCATGGTCTTGATTTGTTCTCTCGACGGCGTCCCAAGGACCTTGATGATCTCCACCAATTGATCTATGCCGCTTTCTCCCGGAAACAGCGGCTGTCCCAGCATCAACTCCGCCATCACACATCCTGTTGACCAGATATCTGTTCATCGAGGATCCGTCAGTGTAGGACACAGCGTGTAGTAGAAACTTACCAATGTTGGTCGTGTAGTTAGTGGCACCGAAAATGAGTTCGGGAGCTCGGTAATACCGTGAGCAGATATAGCTAACATTGGGTTCGCCAGCCACTAGGATCTTTGCAGAGCCAAAATCACAAAGTTTCAACACGCCAGTAGCGGGGTTGAGTAGTAGATTCTGTGGTTTGATATCTCGGTGACATATGCCAACAGAATGGATGTAGGCAAGGGAGCGCAAAAGTTGATACATGTATAATTTAATCTGTAGCATTGGCATGGGTTGTTTGAGTTTCGCATAGTGACGACTGGCACGATAAACAGTTTCTGGAACATATTCGAGAACAAGATTCAGATAGACTTCGTCTTTCTGTGGAGACGTGTTTATGAGAGCAGGGGGGGGACACGATACTGGGACGAACCTTGTCCCCATTCGAGTAGAAGAATGCCTTGAGATCAACCACGTTTGGATGAGAAACGAGTCTCATGATCTGGAGCTCGCGATTCTAACGAAGCAAGGAGCCTGGAGTCAGCAATAACGGGAAATAAGAGGAAGAGTGTGACCTTGAAACGCTTGTCTTGTAGCACTTTCTTAATTGCAATATCATCACTCTCCTTCTGTAAACCAACGAGCTTTGCTTGAAAAACGACGCCGAAAGAGCCGTTTCCAATGACTTTGCAATTGGTGTAAGAGATCTCTCTTGTTTCTGCCGATTTTCCATCAGAGGCAATAACTTTGACCACTTTGTGGGGGTCGTCGATGGCTGAGAAGGGAAGACATGGGTGAATCGGGTGTGATTTGGGGTGTGAAACGAAACGTACGAGAGATCTTGACGCCGTTTATTGGGCCATGGATGGACATGATGATGGACAAGTGAGAAGAAAAGGGTATTAACGGAGACGAGGAGGTGGAGGCAACTGTCGAAATCGCGCGCTGGGAATCACTCACAGCCAACGATCAAGTGACACAAATATCTACAAACAACTCTGCTATCTATCTACTATACTCCAGGAATAACAATGCACATAAAGTCCCAAGCAACTATCGCACGCGTGTTTGAACCCCATGCTGTACTAGCTTGTTCTTCAATCTCCTCTATCACAGCTGCTCGCCCATCTCTCCAGCTCCGGGGTGCAGGAAATCTATCACAGAAAACACCGTGTGAGAATCAACCCTAACATGCAAGACAAAAAACATATGTACCTTCCTCCAATATGATTAAGGACTAGTCGTTCTGCACCAATCTTTTTCGCAAATCCACCTGCCATCGCTGGGATTGAATGACCCCTGGAAAGTGCCTTCTCCGATACAAGTTCCGCAGACCGCCGGGCGTTGGGATCAATATGCCGGGGTATGTGGGCGTCAGTGGCTTCATGTATAAGAAGTGAAGGCGAGAGGCAGAGGGGAATGATGTGGGAAGGGTCGTGCGTGTCGCCTAAGATTGCCAATTTACGTTGAGGCCCAGACGATTCACGGATGACGTAGCCTATGCAGGGATCTGGCAAGCGATAAGACATCTGTTTCGAGTGTCTGATTCAACACACTGACCTCGATGTAAGATGGGACTGGCGTCGACGAACACTTCCCCACATATGCCGTATGACTGCGTCACACATCGCCAAAATCCATCTTCCGGTGAACAGCGGATATCCTGTCCAGGAACCTCACTATCATGCATGATCTGATGTTCCAAGACATTCTCAATTGAAACATCTGCAGTGTAACATGGCGTTACTGGATCGAGTGGATTGAGAAGTTCATGGACAATGTAGGTATCTGAAGTCTTGGTATAAGTCATTTTCATGATCTGGCGGATAAAGGTGCGGATGCCGCATGGTCCATAGATCTCGATTCTGGGCTATAACAACTGGCCGTTGAGATAATTTATAAGAGGAAGGGTTAATGAACATACTGGTTTTGTAAGAGGGATTGGTAAAGAGGTAGTGGTAGGCGGAGGGTACAACAGATGTCGCAGAAGAGGAACGATGCCCATTACATGGTCGGCTTGGAAAACAATGACAGCCTGAAGAATTGTGCTTCTGATAACGTACCATGCATATGGGTTATGAAGAGTTTTGTGATTTTGTTAGGTTTAAGGTAGGCCTTTCCATATGGCTGGAGTGCAAATTGACGAAGTGTACCTTCGGCGCAATCAACCACTAGAATGCTTTGTTAACGATGAAGAGGATTGAATCAAAGGCATACTCCATAGAGAACCGTCGCCCAGGACATCGCAGACAAGAGAAGAGCAATTTCTTGACTGTGAGGGACCACCACCGCTGGAAGTACCAAGAAATGTTACAGACAGCGACATGGCGCGATCACGTTACTTTTGGCTGACTTGAACCTACTTGAACTTGAACCTCCTCGTACTACGTACGACCATGGCACCCACACACTCTTTTTTCAAACATAAAGCTCCTCCATCTTCCCCCTTCGTTCAGATGCCAAACGTTTTTGTTGTCCCACCAGAAGAAGATCATTCTCCCTCTTGGTGCTATTTTGACGCAACTGAAGCTCCACCTCTCAAGTTGGTCTTGTCAACTCCTCCCGATGTCGACTTTCTTCATAACGCACTGGGGGCTCTTGATACCGAGTCTCATCCTCCTCTTTTTTATCCTCATTCCGCTAGTTCACCCAGTCACAATATCATGCCAATGAAAACCGGAGAAACAAGATCAATAACAGATATCTTGATGAATTCAGAACACATTCTCACAGATGATGACTTTGACTTCCACTTAGAGCTGGAATCAGAACCAGACTCGGAGGCTGTCACTGGTGCCAGCAGTACAGGAGAAAACAATGCGGCCGAGGACTCGGTAGTAGTCGAGGTGGTCAAGCTCAGACGACATGAGGAAGAGCATGTTGCTATTCCTCCGGCGAAGCGCTCGAGATCCCTCAAGTCACGGGCTTCCAAAGCTTTCCGCTCGTTAAGGAACGTCGGTAAGGGCCACACGCGTTCAAGGCTTCACCTATCAAGCGCTTCTGGAGATGAGCCTCCACCCAGGGAAATCACGCCAACTGCCTCCCGTCGTAGCTCTGTTATTCTCTCACAACTCTTCACCTCTTCCGCAACCTTAGAGTCTAATAACTCTATTTCTTCATTCGATCATCAAGGGTCCTGTCACGACACCTTAGTCTCGGCGTCAGAACAGAGAATTCCCGTGTTCGTCTCATCATCCCCTTACAGTCATATTCCCGCCATCCCGAATTCGCCCATTCCGGACTTTCTGGACCCTCCTTTTTTATGTCAGGACTCTATACATCAGACTTCGCGAAGTCCTTCACCCACATCAATACAAACCTTTCCAACTAAACCTCGTTTTTCTATCATGAGTCTGCAGCGGCTCTTTTCTTTCTCCTCTTCCGACCACGACAGCGAGCCATCTGGTTCTGGCTCAACTACCCCCACGTCCACGAGCATGTCTCGCGATTCCTCAGGGCCCTCCGCAGCATCTTCCCTAAATCCAGATACGCCAACTGAGGAAATTTCACCCCTCTCGTTACACCTTCCACTCCAGCTTCACCTTGAGGGTGATGACAAACACTTGCCCGTCACTTCAAATAATCATCAATCTGCAACAGCGCCAGTTGGTGGATCAGAAGATCTCAGTTTCGAAATGAGGCTAGATTCGTTGCATTTCGAGACTCTATCTTTTGATGTTAATAGATTTTGATGTCATGGTAAATTGCCCGACCCATAATCTCGAGGTATACAGCCTCGGAAGTGCTTCGCTTTATGTTATTCTCTTCACAAAGTTTCTGCGTGTTTCATGACAGCATAACCTGGATCTTACTTTCTGTGTACATGCCTGAATGGAACTGTGACAATATAATTTAAATATGGTGTTGAATCATGTCTGGGTATACTGATTATATATTTATTACAGGGGGTGCAGCGAAATAAAGCATAACAACGTATCAAACATGGCGACCGCCTGGAATCCAACTATCCAAGGCCATTCCCTCAACGTCCGGGATGGCGGAAAACATATATAGCAAGGGAACCCGGGTTTGGTTCGAGGACAAAGATCAAGCATGGATATCAGCAGAGATTCTATCTACCTTTAAAGGTACAGACGACGCCATCAGACTGGTGTTCATTGATGAGCGTGGCAAGGTTGTTTCTGGTATTATCTGGATTGTTGTTAATACCACTCACAACTGCCATTTCCTTCAGGAAATCATCATAAATACCACTGGGAAGGATATCAAAGACAGCAAAGAAGGCCTTCCGCCTTTACGAAACCCGCCACTTCTGGAAACCGCTGATGATTTGGCCACTCTCTCACATCTGAATGAACCATCAGGTGCGTACGCGGTGCCATTCGTACATTCGATATCCATTAACTACATCCAGTCCTTCATACGATTCGTAATCGTTATGCTCAACATAGCATTTACACCTACAGCGGGATCGTCCTCATCGCCGTCAATCCTTTTCAGCGCGTTACTCTCTATGGACCTGAGATTATTCAAGCCTACAGTGGACGGAGAAGGGGCGAACTTGAGCCACACTTGTTTGCGATTGCGGAAGACGCGTATACTGCCATGAGAAAGGAAGGCATGGGTCAAACCATTATCGTTTCAGGAGAGAGGTAATTCCACTCTCCTGTCCTTCTCAACCCTCCCCTACTTAACCCTGAGCCATGTAGTGGAGCGGGAAAAACTGAATCTGTAAGAAATCAGTCTCTCGTGTTGACGGGAGTCGCTGCAATCACTGCTGCAGGCAAAATTTATCATGCGTTATCTTGCCTCGGTAAACCCACCAGACATCAATTCAAAGTCGAAAACCAAGTTCTCCCTGGATGACTCCAGCGAAATTGAACGCCAGATTCTGGCCACAAATCCTATTCTTGAAGCGTTCGGAAACGCCAAAACTACGCGGAATGACAACTCTTCTCGATTTGGCAAATACATCCAGGTCTGTAAGCTTAGTTCCTTCGATATTTAGGTCTTTTATACTTTGATAGATTCTTTTTGACGGGAAACAAGAAATTGTCGGCGCTCGCATACGCACATATCTGTTGGAGCGATCGAGAATCGTTTTTCAGCCTCTTACGGAACGCAATTATCACATATTCTATCAGTTATGCGCGGGAGCCCCACTCAAAGAGCGCAAAGACCTTGGGTTAGACGCGGATGTCACGAAATTCCACTATCTAAAACAAGGAGGACCCACGTCGACCCCTATCATTGGAGTAGACGACGCCGACGAATTTAGGGCAACCCAGCAAGCACTCTCGACCGTTGGTATTAGTGTTGAAAAGCAGTGGGCGGTTTTCCGACTCTTGGCAGCTCTGCTACATCTTGGGAACGTCAAAATTACTCAGCTTCGCACGGATGCATCTCTTGAGGACAGCGACCCGGCGTTGTTGCTCACCACTAGATTCCTTGGCGTGAACCTTGCAGAGTTCAAGAAATGGACTGTTAAGAAGCAGATCACCACTCGGTCTGAGAAGATCATGACTTCGCTGAACGCTGCCCAGGCCACTGTGGTGCGGGATAGTGTTGCTAAATTTGTGTATGCGTGTATGTTCGAATGGTTGGTTGCAATCGTCAATGAGAGTTTGGCGGGGGAAAACGGTGATGCAGCAGATCGTGCCGAAATGTTCATTGGCGTCCTGGATATATATGGTTTCGAACATTTCCAGAAGGTGCGCATTTTTCACTCTATTTCTTTGACTAGACATTGACTATGGGCGTAGAACTCGTTTGAACAGTTCAGCATTAACTACGCCAATGAGAAATTGCAACAAGAGGTACTATGTAACATACATTGTATCACCCAAATGGGTTCACTAACAGGTTGCTTAGTTTAATTCACACGTCTTCAAGCTGGAGCAAGAGGAATATGTCAAAGAGGAAATCAACTGGACGTTTATTGACTTTTCCGACAACCAGCCTTGCATTGATGTCATAGAAGGGAAATTGGGGGTATTGGCTCTGTTAGATGAGGAATCTCGCATGCCAGCCGGCAGTGACGCGTCTTTCCTCCAGAAGCTGAACATCCAGCTTTTGGCGAAATCGGAGTTTAAAGCCGTCTACAAGAAGCCACGGTTTGGCAACTCTGCATTCACAATTGCACATTACGCATTAGATGTGACTTACGAAGTTGAAGGATTTCTGGAGAAGAATAGGGACACAGTTCCTGACGAGCACATGTCTCTCCTTGCGTCTACTAAGAACCCTTTCCTAAAAGAGGTTCTTGACACGGCGCTTAACTCTACGAAGGCACCCGAGAGCCCACACCCGGGTTCCCCGGCCTTCTCTGACTCAGGAAGTGCTGGTTCCCGCCGTTCGTCTGTCATTCCGGACCCTGGTCGACAATCGTTTGTAGCACAAAGCACAAGCGCAAACTCGAGTTCTGGTTCTAAGCGGCCTGGAGCTGCTGCCAAGAAGCCAACCCAAGGCTCGATATTTAAAGCTTCCCTGATAACACTAATGGATACTCTCAGTGTCACAAACGTGCACTACATCAGATGTATTAAACCGAATGACCAAAAAAAACCATGGGAGTTTCAGCCACAACAAGTTTTGGGTCAACTACGCGCCTGTGGTGTCTTGGAGACCATTCGGATTAGTTGTGCTGGATATCCTACGCGCTGGTTATACGAAGAGTTTGCAGAACGGTATGTTGTCTGATGTATCATCGCCCACTAGTTAAGCTGATACTGTCTGTAGGTACTACATGCTGGTGCCTTCCTCAGAATGGCAGCCTATGATTCAAGCAATGGATCTTAGACGTCTCTGCTCCACCATTCTAGAAAGGACAATTGCTGATCTAGATATGTATCAAAATGGCCTGACGAAGATATTTTTCCGTGCTGGTATGCTAGCCGCGCTGGAATCTCTTCGGTCTGATCGCCTCAATGCTATGGTTACTGTCGTGCAGAAAAATATGCGTAGGCGGATGGCAGTCAAGAGGTACCAAGAACTTCGAAAGGCGACTATCAGAATACAGACATGGTGGCGTGGCATACAGGCTAGGAAACTTGTACAGTCTATCCGTCGTGAAGTTTCCGCAATACGCCTGCAGACTGGTATCAGACGGTTCATCCAGAGGAACCATTTCTTTGCCACAAAACAAACCATAACTCTCTTCCAGAGCCGTAAGTAGATGTATTGTCTGCGGTAACCAGCTTACACTCACTTTGGCATAGGCGCCCGCGGTGCCCAAGCTCGTCTGCTTTACATAACCAGAAGGGATGCACAAGCGGCTACTCATCTTCAGAGTCTCTTCCGCGGAGTGTAAGTGCCAACACCGTTCTTCCATTCCATCCTTAACTCTTGTGAATCAGGTTTTCCCGGCGCGTTTTCCGATCCGACATTCGACATGTCATCTATCTCCAGTCTTGTATCCGTCGTCGCATCGCTCGTAAGGAGTTGAAAACATTAAGGGCTGAAGCTCGTTCCGTGTCTAAATTCAAAGAAATCTCCTATAAATTGGAGAATAAGGTGGTGGAGCTTACTCAAACCCTTCAAACCCGCACCGCAGAGAAAAAAGAGCTGCAGGCTCAACTTTCGGAACTGGAACAGCAACTACAGCAATGGATTAATCGCCACGAGGAGTCAGATATGCGTGCCAAACAGTTTCATGCATCTCTGCAAGCTGCTGAGGCGGAGTTGGGACACAAGACCGAGTTGCTGCAAGCCAAAGCAGATGTCGAGAAGCGGCTGGAGGAGGCGATTGCGAAAGCTGCAGAAAAAGAAGCCGCCATTCACAAACTGACTGATGATTTAATCCGTCAAGCTAGTCAGCTTGAGGCGCAGCAACGAGCGCTAGAGGCCGCGCCTGTCCGCAATCAGGATGACAACTCAGTGATCATGACACTCAAGAACGAAGTGAGCAGTTTGCGGGAACAACTAAATCGGTCAAATGCGCTCAATGTGCTTACACGAGGTGCACGACCTGAACCCCCTCTCTCCCCTACTTTCGTGCCTGCTCTGCGACCTGGCGAAGCTAACGGAAACACCAATACACATGCCCCTGTTAATAGACATCAACGGAGGCACAGTTCGGCTGGAGTATATACCCCCGGACCTTCAGACATCCGCACATCGACGGACGAGATCATGTTCGACATAAAGAAGAATCAGGCAATGAACCCTCGCGCAGTGTCGGTGGCATACAACGGGGAAGATAACTTCCGATTGAGAAACACCAATGGTTTACCAGATATTCGTGACTTTGATGATCCGGCTGAGGAAAAGATCCGTCTAATGCAAGATGTCAAGCGGTTAGACGAGGATGTCCTAGATGGCCTTGTTCGCGGATTGAAAATTCCGGCTCCAAGTCTCACTAATCCCTCTGCAGTGAAGGAAATCTTATTCCCAGCTAATCTTATTAGCCTTGTGACTAATGAGATGTGGAAATATGGGCTTATCCCTGAGAGTGAGCGGTTCCTTGCGAATGTCATGCAAACTATACAAACCCATGTCATGGTTCGTTTCTATCTACCCTCTTTTTATTTCGGCTGACGTCTCGGGCAGTCATTCAATAGCGAGGAGGCGATTATTCCGGGAATCTTCTGGTTGTCGAACGTCCATGAGATGCTGTCGTTCATTTGCGTTGCGGAAAGCGACATGCTTCAAGGCATCGGTCCAGGTGAAGAGAACGCCGTGCGGCCATTTGACTGGAACGATTATGAGCGACTTGTTTCTGTTGTCAAACACGACCTTGACAGCCTGGAATACAACATCTATCATACGTGGATGTTGGAAACCAAGAAGAAGTTATCAAGGATGGTTATCCCAGCTCTGATAGAAAGCCAGTCGTTACCTGGTTTTACAACGAGTGATGGAGGCGGTCGTTTGTTCAACCGTCTTCTTAATGCAAATAGCCAGCCCGCATTCAGCATGGACGACATCTTAAATCTGCTGAACAAGGTCTGGAAGAGTTTGAAAAGTTACTACATGGAGGAGTCCGTAGTACATCAAGTCATTACAGAGCTTTTGAAACTCATCGGCGTCACAAGTTTCAACGACCTGTTGATGCGACGAAATTTTTCTTCATGGAAACGCGGTTTGTCTTTCTTTTGTGGCCCGTACACATCTAACTGTTTGGCCCAGCCATGCAAATTCAGTACAATATCACAAGGATCGAGGAGTGGTGTAAATCCCACGACATGCCTGAAGGCACGCTTCAGTTAGAACATTTGATGCAGGCTACCAAGTTGTTACAGCTGAAGAAGGTTCGTGGAAGCATATCTGATGCCATCTTATGCAAATATATGATCTTCCAGGCCACACCTGCCGACATAGAAATCATTTACGACGTTTGCTGGATGTTAAGTCCGATGCAGATTCAACGAATGTGCACCAATTATTACGTCGCAGACTACGAAGTAAATTATCCCCCTTGTCCTTGAATAACGGCTGACACTAGTCGAACAGAATCCTATATCGCCTGAAATCTTGCGCGTTGTCGCCTCACGCGTGCAAGCGAATGACCGAAATGATCACCTACTTCTCTCGCCAGAAACTGAGGAAGTTGGCCCGTACGAGTTGCCACTGCCTCGCGAAGTGTCAGGCCTAGAAACTTATGTCCCTGCCTACCTTAATGTGTCACACTTGAGACGACTAGCCGCCCTAGTTTCATGAGACCTTCCCTTCACAAATCCCCCCTCGTCATCGATAGTGTATACCTGCACCACTGCATTATATAGCCTTGCTTTCATTGCCGTATTCAAAAAATTCACCGATTCGGAAGTAGTGTTAGGCAATATGTAACAATAGTCCGAGGAATAATTTGGTGGCTGTGTCCGTCCACTGCAACCGCAGTTATTCATACTACTATACCATGAATATCATTGTAAGCTAATACCGACATTCCTCTCCATCCCTTTTCATCTCTTTATTAGGAAACACTTTTCGGTCGCACCGTCACCCCCGCAGAGCGCTTGCGCCAGCATCAGAGGTCTCTTGCAAAGGCACAACGGGAACTCGATCGTGAGCGTGGTAAGCTGGAGCAAAGCGAAAAGAAACTTATAATGGATATCAAAAAGAGCGCGAAGGCTGGTCAAATTGTTCGTCCTAGGTTCTTATGCTGCAAGGTAGTACTTACTTGCAGCAGAACGCTTGCAAGATCATGGCAAGGGATCTTGTTAGGACACGACGTTATGTCCAAAAGTTCTATCAGATGCGAACGCAGCTTCAGGCTGTTGAGCTTCGTATACAAACCCTTCGAAGCAACCAGCAAATGGCAGATGCAATGCGAGGAGCAACTCGTGTATATACAAATGCACTCAAAATGCCGAATGACTTGTGCGCTGACATATACCTTAGGCTATGGCTTCCATGAATCGTGGCCTGAATTTACCAGCGATTCAAAGAATAATGACTGAATTTGAAAAGGAGAATTCTATGATGGATATGAAAGAAGATATGATGTCGGACGCAGTGGATGACGTGATGGACGAAGATGAGAATGAGGAGGAAGAAGGGGACAAGATATTGAAGGAAGTTTTGGACGAGATTGGTGTCAGTTTATCACAGCAGGTGAGGATCTGAGCTTCGCTTCTCTGCACCTTCGTCCTGATCCACCATATGTGATCAGCTTACAGATGCACCGACGGGTCTTGCCACCGTAACATCATCACTCACCAACAGACAGCCAGTTGCATTAGGAGAGCTATCTGGAGTGCAGCCTCCACGACTAGGTGATGAGAAGACTAACACAGATGGATCTAATGGATATGGTGCATCAGATGAGGATGTACTGCAAGCAAGATTGGATGCGTTGCGAAGAAGTTGAAGGAGTGGCTGCAAACCATTCATTGAGTCATATGGATACCCACATGGAAAGTCCGAATCGAAGGACTACATCCTGAATGCAACAATTCCCCGTGCCGTTGCAGATAATGTGTAGTAGTGAGTCAGAAAGTTTTTATACTGATCACAACAACATGAATATAACACCGGGCAAACCTTAAGGCAGTCAAGAAATTTGGGATCTGGAGAATCCGCCCGGTCCGTCTGTCCATCTATATTTAGAATAG
>QMFE01002781.1:0-11638 GCA_003314665.1 Tricholoma sp. MG77
TGGTATTACCCCCCTCGCCGAACGATCTGCGCATCCCAATACGTTCTCGCATTTGCCCTCTTACTTGTTCAGTAACATCTCGCTCATGCTTTTATTATCCGCCTTCCCATTCGCTCGTCGTTATCATTTATTTTAAGTACGGTTATCCGAACTACGCCGCTCCGCGCATGGTGCGCCGCTCTTCCTACGTAGCTTAAATACAACCTAGCTTAGTTCCTTGTAACTCACTTGTTAATCGAAAATCAAACCGACTTCGAACGCTTCCTTCTCGTTCTCGTTAAAGTCCATTTCCTGCCGCAATCCGCTCGCGCTTCGCTCGCACGTCCGCGCGCTCACGCCGCGCTCGTCTACGCTCGCCCGCTCTACTCATGCTCCGCTCTCACGTGTGTGCGCACGACCGCCACAGTCTCGCTCCAAAGTTACGGTCCACCCAGATACCGAACAAGAGGCGCAACCCTATTGGGAAAGTGGTTGAAGCCAAGACCGTGTGTTTTAGCATAGCTCCGCATCCGCCCAACATCAGCTAAGTCCTCAGTGCAAGTTCCCGCGCTGTTCCCAGTACTGCTGAGCTGTATCCGATCCTTCCTACGACCTCGTCCTTCCTAGCCCGTTCGCGGTTTGTAACAGCTTTTGAGAAGAATGAAGGACAAGATTTCTTGTACAAAGAATTGGTCTCGCTTCTGCTCCTAGACGCAGTCTGCCGAGAGACATTACACCTGTGGTTGATAATTGATTCTCCGTCACCTAACCGCGATTTTCTTGATCAATAGTTACCCACCTATCTCACAAGTAATCTGCGTGTATGTATTTCAACATCCACCACTAAAATTGGCTTATAATCGCAAATTCAGAGCTCAGAAAGATGCCGTCCTTCCGCTCTTTACACCCATCACAGGTATCGACAGGCGGGAGATGCACGAGATTGTTGTGCTGAAGGACACTATGATTTTTTATCCATCATGAATTTCAATCATGATCCTGCGTTGTGGGGACCAGACTTGTATGAGTGGAAACCTGAGCGCTGGTCGTCGCCTCTTCCTGACGCGGTCGTCGAAGCTCCCATCCCCGGAATTTATTCACATTTGTGAGTTGTTTCATCTGAATTGTCAAACCCATTGACTGTTAACGGTATCAGGTCAATGTTCTTAGGCAGTGGACGGGCATGCATGTAAGTATTTGTTGACTCTTCAAACCCTTGCTTTTTGTTCATGATCAATAGCGGGTTTCAATTTTCACAACTAGAGATGAGTGTGCTGTCATTTTATTTTGTTAACTGGAATAATTCACTGATCACCTGTGTGACGAAATACAGAAGTTGTATTATCGGTGCTCCTGTCAAAATTCCGTTTTGCGCTGTCAGACAAGGAGATTGTGTGGGAGATGAGTGGTGTATCGGTTCCTACCATAAAGGGACAACTGCGGATTCCAAAGATGCCGCTTGTGGTTATTCCTTTATGATCAAGGGCACAGTTTCTTTTGAAAGGAACATTTGAAAGCTTCTGGCAGGAGCCCAGACTAATATCCCTCAGTTCTAGTTGAGTTGCTATATCTCGCACGTCCGTCTTGTATTTACTATTATTGTGCAAAATATCTTACTTGTCCCTGGAAAACTTGAGAGACTTGATCTCAAGAGAACGTTCACAGTTGTCCATTCTTCACTCCATGTTTCATCTCATTTTGTTAGCATTTTTCTCAAAAATGAAACCGAGAATAAAATGAAAGACGGGCTGGGAAATTATATGCCACATACTATGACATACATACCATCACTTTCAAGCAAAAAGCCTGGATCCTTTCTGGAAGATGTCACCCATACTTATCTGGCGCTGTCACGGTTGACGTTGAATCCTGGAAAGCAAAAAAATTGCTTTATGTAATTGTCTAAAAATTAAATTTGCTTCCCAACAGTAAACATTTTTCGCATCATTAATATTTTTTACTTCATTTTCAGCTTTGTTCCTCCAAATTCATGAAAATGAGCTGAAAATGGCCCAAGAGTGGCTGCCGTCATGGTGAACAGCCCTTGATATTCCTTTGCATTTCCTTGTTGTACATTTGCCCCCCATGTTCATGCAATGGATTTATTTCTCTTAGCTCTCCATATGTATTTTCACCATTCTTGTGGTAGTCGGAGACCAAACTTTTGGGCTCTGGTGCCATGTCTGGACCATGGACCAATGTTTTTGCAATTAATCAAAAAAGGGTCCAGGCCTGTAAAGGCCTGCCCTACATCAATAACCTAAGTGCTTTGTTGAATTTTTAATTTTCAACAGAATTTTTATTGAAACAATGTTTAAAATTGTAAAAAAAAAACCCCATAGCTAGTTACAAACCAAAGAGACACATAAAAGATATCCAAAATATTCTTACAATTCCATCTCTGTTGATTCTGCTGTTTGATCTTTTCTGTATGTCTTTATTAGTCTTTGAAACTGCTGTTGATAATGTATTACTTACAAAAATAGGCACTTTGAGTGCCCACCTGAACCAGGACAATTACTTCCATCATGTCCTGCCACTACTACACATACTCTGCATTTTCTTTTTGCTTGACTACTTGCCCCAGTTATAAAGCCTACAGAAGGGATACTGGATGCAGTATCAGAAATAACTTGCTTTTTGGCTGTTTTCTTTTTCTTCTGTTGTGGTCTGAGAAAATTTAATGCAGATGTTGCAGATGTGTATTCTATGGATGGAGAGGAGACAGCAGGATAATTTTCCAGCTGAAAAGCTGAGCTTGATGCAACTGGCTCCCTTTCAACTTCCATGTTGTAATCTTCCAATAACAGCATTGGTTCATTTGTATCACCCACTACTTCATTCAGACTTTGAGTTGAAAGAAGCAAATCTGGCACAACTGTCCTGGTGAGAGCTTTATCCACTCCCGGAAAGGTATCTGTATCTGGTAAAAAAGCAGGCAGTACTTTTGCATGGTGACTTTGTGAGTCAATGTATCTTTGATTAGACTGATGCTGTGGCTGGCTTTCGATCATGGTTTGCCTCTCCTGTCTTTTCTAAGAGAACTTTGCATAGTGCAGGCAATTACGTCCTTTTCATACATAAACATATGGTAATGACAGGTTATAGCTTGTTACATGTAGGGCTGTAATTACAAGTTTACTTGATATATAATGAATCCACGTGATGTTCAGATTATGGTGTGCGGCTCCCGGCGGCCCCTTGCTCATTGGGCACATTCCCGCTCGGCATATTGTTGCGCTGCCCCGCTACAATAAATCCTTTTTTATCCAGGTTCTTTCTGTCAATCAATCCATCGACTGTTCCTGAAATGCGATCGGTGCGATCAGGAGGTGGTCTTCCCCGTACTATTTATACTAGTAGCAGAGATCAACTTGGCTTCCTTCTGTTCTTTGTTGACAGTTCTATTTTGTGGTTGTCATGTTTTCCATAGAATATGCCATGTTTCTCTGTTTTTGTAGAATTTTTCTTTTTCTTTTTCTTATCCCTTTTTCCATGTTGAGTTTTCGTGCGAGGACAGTGGGCATAAATTGGTATGTAGGGACCATAAAACATATTTTGGCAACCTTTTTTCAAGTGTACAACCTCTCAACTACATTATTATATAGTAATGGATGTGTGGCAGAAGCTCACCATTGACAATTTGACATGATCATCGCCACAATTTTGATGCTTTCTCACTCTCCTGCCCTAGGGTATGCGCACACCGCATGAAACATGATTGATGACAACTTATATTCAGACATCACTGGCAGCGCCTGCAATTCACTCAATCTTGGATAATTAATGGTTCACATGCGCTTAGCTGTTGATGCTCAATACGGTCACTAATTCTGAACTTGAACATCATCTGACATATGAATAACCTTAAGTCTGATACCAATCTAAACTTGAAGTTCAGGCGACCGTGCCATATAGCCAGGTCAATGATGTTGATAACAGTGGGAATAATCAGATGAGAAGATGAAATTTTGCAATCTTGCGAGGCATTGCTGGGTACTAGCCTGGGCATATGGTTTAGACTTTAGTAACTTTTAAAGCATGACTTTGACCGTTTCAATGGTGTCGTCTGACTTTTACTCATCTTCTGGCTTCCTGATGAAATTCAATCACTGATATAATCTAATATGGTAACATATCATATACTGACACTTTTTAGATCCTCAGATGACCAAGTTGGAGTAGGGTGGTCCTCCTGTCGTTGTTGATTCCGTTGCTAAGGCGTGGGAACTAGTGGCAGTACACTCTTTTCCAACATCATCAAACTTCAGCTCGTCGTTTGAACCACCATTAACGACCTTTCAAACCCTCTAAGGTGAGTAGGTTTTTCATTTCTATCAACTAATTATCTTCTACCTCTTTTCCAGCTTCGACCTGGACCACACCACGGCGATGAATGGGAGAGATGACTATCCATACACGACAGGTTGGCTGCATGGGCACAACGGAAAGTTGAAGGAGGCAGGATTGGGTTAGGGGACACAGGTGATGGACAAGGGTGAGGGTCGGTTGATAGCACATTTCAACATGAGTACCTTGCATCAAATTCATTATATCCCGGCAGTAGAGACCGAGAGAGATGGACCAGATGTACGTCTCTATCCCCTTCTCCCATTCTCTCACATTGAACTCAACTTTCAGGCTGTACCCTGAAGGCAGGGGATCAAAACTGTCCTGCTGTCCTCGCGTTTTGCCCCTCAACTCTGTTTTCCGTCATCATACATGGCCCTGCAAAATTGGTGGGAGCAAGATTCGGAGGTGTCGATGACAGCAACGCCCTGGGCAAGCAGCAACTGGCGGGATGAGGTGGGACATGGGGCAATGAGGCAATGAAGCAACGGGCAGATGGGGCAGCAGTGCGACGGTAACAGGGCAATGCGATGATGTGCTGACGTGGTATCTCGGCAATGGGAAGATCAGGGTGTATAATGAACCTTCATCACAGGTTGATTAATATTTTATTTTATTTCTGGGAAAATAAAATTACAAAACATTGGAAAGCACAACATGACAAGATATCAAACATATGAACGGAATACATAAGGAAGCGAAGAAACATTGTCAGCCTGTCAAACCTAAGAATAGGCCGAATAGAACTCCCATCATTTGTGCATCAATCATATAAGAAGCACAGAGTCCTCGGAGGCTCAATACAGATCTGAATATGAGATGGCAAGCCATAATTACCCAGAGGGTGGGCAAATTGCCGACCAGCAGCCTGCTGGTCATCGGGGGAGACATCCAGTGGGGCACAGTAACTACAGTTGTTTTGATATATCAATTTGTCCTCTAGTGACAGCTGTACATGTAACAGCATGTAACAGCTATAAACAGTAAGTACAGGTGGTTATATATCATCCTGCCAGCATCTGGTGCATAGTGTGTTGACAAATGTTCTGGTAGCTAATAAAATATAGTTTTTCCATTAGCATTTCCAGACCACCAGTAGTGCCAGACAAAGTTGTTATTCATCGTGGGAATGCTTTTCCAGACTGAGCATCAGAGTTTGATGGTCCAGATTTGTCATGGGAATGCATTTCCAAACTGAGCATCAGGGGTTTGATGTGTCCAGATTTGGCAGAGTACTTATGTCCAAAAGTAGACATAAGGGTGGTCCAGACATGACACCAGAGCCAACTTTCAACTTTTGGACTCAGTCACTTCTGGCAAATTACTTGGTAGTAACTTGTAATCGTTAGGAGTACTATCATGGCTGTTAACTGTTCACCGTTCAGTAATCACTGCCAATTTCACCAATTATTGGCAAGTCAAGCAAGTTGTGTCAATTTCAACAAGAACCACCCTCTGAGTTGCTAACTCCCAACAAATTCGTATGCTGATGCATGCAACTTACACTCTATCAGTGTCATCAGATTCCCTATCACCTGATAGGGGAGACCAATCGCAGATCCTACGGACTGGGATTTGAGGGCATTAGTATGTGAGGTGAAGGTAAGGCAAAAGTGGATTTTCCAGAGTCAGAAGAAGGAGACTTGTTGAAGGAATGGCCCAGCCTGAGGGCAGTCACGGTCCGAATCGGAGGATAACCGATGCAAAAACCCGAGAGTTTTCGTATTATAGCTAAGTAGACTCGCTGAAAACTTATGACGTTTGAACGCACAAGATGTATCTTTATTTTTTTGGTTGAATAAACACAACGATTTACCTCTAGTAATAATCTAGGATCGACATTGGTGATGGCAGGCCCACAAAGGGCAGTCAATTTATTGACTTTAGGTCTAAGTTCACAATCGACTATAATCCGATGGTAGATTGACGTATTGCACTAGCCCGAACAGCTGTCGAAATTGATTGCTCAATCTAGTAGTCATAATTCCATAGATTCATTGGCCGAAGCATCCACCAAGTACTGCCGTAAAGGTGGCGCATACCATCCCGTGGCCACCGACCATCGATGTGTGGCGTTCTGCTAACACCAGTCAGTGTCAAATTCGTCAAAGAAGACTGTTCATTGTAATGGCATCTTGACGACCACTGACATTTTCGTTGACTTCCAACGAATTGGTGAGTTACACGCTAGCATCGTCATGAAATTAGCTATCATTCTAATTTCTATGGGTAGATGGAAAGTATCAGTATTGTATTCTAGATCACGCCAATAGTGGACCTGATTTAAATCCGATTATTATCAGAACGAGTTGTACTTAAGATGGCCCCTTTGATGACGATAACTTTCTGGCAAATCGCTCCCACTTCCCCAATCAGCGATTGGTTTTCAAAGTAGGTCCCAGAAAGGTGCGACGCCCGTACCACTGACATGCATGGTTGAGAGGTGTAGAGTCCTCAAGTAATGCTCGAACGGGGACGTATTCCGAGTCCGGGAAGGTTTTAATGGAGTCATATGCGTCGGAGATTTACGTGTGGCATGTGGCAGTGTGTGGCGTTTCCTTGGACTGTCACGGTCACTGTCAGCTGAGTCACCACTGGCACGCGCAGTAGAAGAACCGTAGAAGGTGCGTATGTACGCACCTATGTACGCACCTTTCGCACCTTTGTCATATATCTAGTATATATCAAGTATCCTCGCATCTAGAAATCCAAGACGTCGACACAACTTTAGAAAACCGCCGGTGCCCCTTCACAAAGAGATCTGGTTGAGCAATTTAATGAATCAGGCCCGGACAAGGATCTGATACCCCCAAACATGCCATAGCTTTCTGTTATCAATCTCCAGCCCGATGGAGTGAGTATACCCAACGTAACGGGATGACGGTCATACTAATTAAACCTATTATCGCAACGGAGGCACCTAGTAGCTGTGTCCGACAATCACATTTATCCCATGCTATCTACGCATGATCCCAGCGGGTCTAACGAATCTTGGAGACGGAGGCGTGTACTCGGTGCTGGCACAATCGCAACCTACCTCTATCCGAACAAGGAAGAAGTCCCATGTGCTTGGACTGCGCAAATGCTATATATCCCTCGAATGACGAGACTGCACCACTTGCTTTCTCCCCGCAGTCCCAAGAATTCCATTAAGACTTTACCATGCTATTCCAATGCATTCTCGCGCTCGCGCTTTCTTGGGTGAGCTGGCGAATCCTGCGTCGCATGTTGGTCAAGACAGATCTTGATAACATCCGTGGCCCAGCATCGCCGTCTTTCTTGACGGGCACGTATTATCTTGTCTCTGGTGATGTTCCCTGGATAATTAACCTGCGTCAACAGGAAACTTTTCTCAAGTATTCGATATCAATGCTTGGGACTTTCACAAGCAACTCAGGCACAAATGTGCGTGTCCACGGCGTAGTATCAAGCGCCAGCTTATCTATTTCCCGCCTAGATGGTAATGCTCTTCGGCTTCACGCGGTTTTCGGTGTAAGGACACGTTCTAATGCTGTATGATGATGTGACTGATAACTCCGACTTCTTCAGGACAAAATGCTTTATGTGTCTGATCCGAAGGCCTTGCAACACATTTTTGTCAAAGTCGGTATCATGACTGAGAAGGAATGTGGCAGGTTTCTAAATTTAGTTGCAGGATCAGGATATCTTCCAAGAAACCGGGGCATACCTTGCGTAAGAACTATCCGCTTACCTTTCGAATATTACTAAAGGAGCGCGTCCAGCTTTACGGAAGTATTGTTTGGCAAGGGTTTGTTGGCTACATTAGGTTTGCTGCCTACTATTTTTATACCTGCAGACTTGACCTATTTTTGGAATATAAAGGCGAGCAACATCGCAGGCAACGAAAAATGATCAATCCTTCCTTTTCGATTGCCCACATGCGTCATATGAGTAAGGCTTCTTAACTCCTTGAAAGTCACCTCTCATCTCCATTCCTCTGAAAGTTCCCATATTCTATGATGTCACGCACAAGGTTGGTTTTGAAATGTACCAGAGAGCTGCCTCAATTTACCTTACACCATCAGCTGGGTAATACTTTGAAAACAAAATTGGCGACTGGTCCGCAAGAGGTAGTTACACTATGACCTCACCTTTTGTCTACTAACACGCAGATAGATCGACGTCATGCACTGGATCACGCGAACAGCTCTCGAATTGATCGCCCAAAGTGGGCTGGGGTATTCCATCGATTCATTATCCGATAACGCGGACCACCACCCTTACAGCAACGCTGCGAAGAATGTAATGTCCGTACCCGTCTTATACCCGTCGGCTGGTTTGTCACGATTTAACCACATTAATATATTCCAGGCCCGTCATGTTCACGATGGTTTTCGTCCGTACTTTCCTCCTGTCAACCCTCGTAAAAATAGGCCCACCTAAATTCCGGAGATTTATGGTTGATCTCATGCCATTTAAAAATGTGAGAAGGTTGCGCGATATCGTCGATATTTTGGATCAAACAGCTGTTGAGATCCTTGAGGTGAAGAGGCGTGCGTTGAGAGAGGGCGATGAAGCGGTGGGACGGCAGGTTGGTCAGGGGAAAGACGTCATGAGTGTTCTTTGTGAGTGGATTAGAAGCCCCGCTGTTGACCTGCTGATTAGCGACCCGTATCAGTGAGAGCGAACATGGAAGCATCAGAGGAAGACAAACTGCCTGAATACGAAGTTTTGGGACAGGTAGTTTCCCATCCGCGCTATATGTTCATCTGCTTACTTTCATCTGCTTTATTATAGATGTCGTATGTTCTATCTTTGATTTCCGTAGTAAATCTGTGGTTTTCATGTCTTGACTAGGACTTTGATTTTTGCCGCCATGGATCCGACGTCTAACGCGATGACACGCATCCTGCATCTTATGGCCCTCCATCCCGAAGTCCAAGAAAAACTCAGGAAGGAGATTTTGGACGTTCTGGAACTGAACGGAGGACGCGATTTTACGTGGGATGAATTGGACTCGCTGACATACCTAGATGCTGTCTGCCGAGAAACGTTACGCATGTGCGTTTGCCTGATATCCGTTACTTTCGTCTTTTCTGACATTTATTCCTCCCTTCTCGACAGTTTCCCTCCCCTTCCGCAACTGCTCCGCACGTACGTATTAGCTACCAACGCTGCTACATCACTCAGAGCAACTTACGATCGTGATATCAGAGCCCAGAAAGACATTGCCCTCCCTCTTTCCACCCCGATTCTAGGTGTCGACGGGCGCGAGATGCATGAGATCATTGTTCCAAAGGACACCAATGTCGTCATATCGATTCTCAATTGTAATTCTGATCCTGCACTGTGGGGCCCCGATTCGTACGAATGGAAGCCTGATCGGTGGTTGTCACCTCTTCCTGATTCGATTAAGAAGGCTCCCGTGCCCGGAATTTATTCGCATTTGTGAGTTCTTACGTCTGTTTTGCAAATGGCTGGCTGACCCATGGAGCTTTGAAGGATGACGTTTTTGGCTGGTGGACGAGCATGCATGTAAGCGTATTTACTTAATAATCCCTCAGACGTTCATTGGTTGTGATGAATAGCGGATTCAAATTTGCCCAATTGGAGATAAGTGCGTTGAACGTTTTATTTTGTTGAATTGAGATTTGTTACTGATGATGAGTTGCAGAGGTTGTAATGTCGGTTCTTTTGTCCAAATTCCGCTTTGAATTGTCCGACAAAGAGATCGTGTGGGAGATGAGCGATATTTCTATGCCTGCTGTGAAGGGACAACCGCGAGTGCGGCAGATGCCCCTGAAGGTCACACCTCTGTAAACCTTCCAATGAAGTTAGGAACCCCATTATATAAAAGGTCCCCACTTTTGCCCCATAGCCACTGCGATCGAATAGAAAGACATGTACTGAAAAGTATATTATATCAGGAAATTGAAGAGTCATACCCACTTGCGTACATGTTGCCTTGTATAGTAAGTGTTCATCAAGTGATCATTGGTTTATGCACCCGTCAGGTTCTGAAGAAATACACAACTGTGCCAATTACAGGAATTCTCGGACATGACGTCTAGGAAATTTTCATTGTGAAAATCTGAGAAGTATGGTGAGCACTTGCATCGGTGGATCTTCGGGGATACAAGCCTGAGTAACTTGAAATTATGATGGTCTGGTGGGAAAATGTAGTTTAAGAGGAGCTTAGGAAGCACCATGACTCGGAGGACAGCTCCACACGTTGCCAGAGACGAATTTGAAACAAATCGCAGTCGACTGAACGCTGAACAGACGCGCTGAGCGGTAGCAAGTTGAACTTGAAGCGCTCAAGCTCCAAGTTCTGGCATTGGTCACGTGTTAATATAGCTGTTTTGCCAGTGTACGTCGACAATGGCCGCGGCGCTCTCCTCGACTGACTCCCTCCTCACCCCCAGCCCGCTCCTATCAAAATACCCTCGCCAATCAATGGAGTCTGGCCCGATAAAAGTCGGCGTTCTAGGCGCTACAGGAACCGTCGGTCAACGTTTCATCACTCTCCTCGCAGCCCACCCATGGTTCATCCTTCACGCACTAGGCGCCTCACCGCGATCTGCAGGTAGACCATATGCAAAGGCAGTATCATGGAAGCAAGTCACAGCGATCCCTCCATCCATCCGAGATGTGGTTGTCACGGAGTGCAAACCCGAGTTTTTCGCCGAATGTGCAGTGGTGTTCTCTGGCCTTGATGCAGATGTAGCTGGTGAAATAGGTCTGTCGTTGTCGTTGTATATTGCCATGGTCCTATGCATGATATCATATTTTTCCATTAGAGGCGGCATTCCGCGCTGCGGACCTCGCCGTGTTCTCCAACGCAAAGAACTACCGGCGTGACCCACACGTCCCCCTCATCGTCCCTCTCATCAATCCTTCACACCTGGCGATTATCCCCCAACAGCAGGTTCTGCACTCCCCACCCCTGAAACGTGGGTTCATCGTCACGAACGCAAACTGCGCTACGACAGGATGCGTTATCCCGCTTTATGCACTCGAAAAAGCGTTCGGCCCCATTGAGTCGCTCCTCGTCACGACAATGCAGGCGATCTCTGGGGCCGGGTACCCTGGTGTCAGTGCACTCGATATTACAGATAATGTAGTACCGTACATAAGCGGCGAGGAGGAGAAAATGGAATGGGAGATACTCAAGATCCTCGGGGGCCTCGTCGAGGCTGACCCTGCCTCACCACGGCTAGACTCAGGCTCCACCCCAAATGCCGCCCCGATAAAGACATTTGACATGCATGCCCGACATCCCCTGCGCGTCTCCGCGTCCTGCAACCGTGTGCCCGTCATTGACGGACACACCGCCTGCCTCTCTATC
>QMFE01002797.1:1553-17804 GCA_003314665.1 Tricholoma sp. MG77
CACAGCGATGGGACAATGAGATGACAAGACGACAAGATGATGGGACAACAACAAGACAACAGGACAACAAGACAATGGGATGACAAGATGACAGAACAATGGGACAATGGGAGGATGGGAGAATGAGACAACAGAACAACAGGACAACAAGATGACAGAACAACAGGACAACGAGATGACACGAATGACCCACCACCTGCCCCCAGCCTCACAAGCAACTGCTTGTGGGGTGGATAGCGGGTGGAATGACAACATGATGACAAGGGCAGGACAACAACAAGAGCAGGATGACAATGATGATGACGAGGAAGACCCAAGGACCAGCACCCCCAACCGCCGCCACAAGCAACTGCTTGTGGGGTGGCAATGAGGATGGGGACAATGAGAAGGCACCCCCTCCACCTCTCGCTGCAAATGCGAGTGGGGGGGTGTCTCATTCTGTTCTTGGTGACTACAGGCACCACCACCCCCCCTCTCACTGCAACTGTGAGTGGGGGGGTTTCTCATTCTGTTCTTGGTGACTACAGGCACCACCACCCCCTCTCTTGCTGCAAACACAAGTGGGGGGGTTCTGTTATGATCCACAACTACCCCCCTCATTGTCACACATTTTTCTATGCTCCCCATGACTATCCCCTACACCCCCTAGAACCCTCTTGCCAATTTACAAGTCGTTCCAGCTAGCGCTTTGCTCTCTACACACTGCTATGCTCATGTGAGCACTTCTGCATTATCACCACAGTCAAAGTCCATCCGCCCACAATCTCTGCGCTCCTGTGCACCGCCATGCAGTCAAGTGTCATCACCTCGTTTCGCATTGCAACCCGCATCTATTCTTGTGTGAGCTATTTCCGCACACGCACCACGCGGCTCCGCCATCATCTGATCCGCTCTGCTGTGCTCTCGCCTTGCACTTAGCACTTATCCTGGGTCATGCTGTGTGCAACCGAATTTGCAATTCTATTTCATGTCCGTATTCTTAGTTCATCTTGTTCATTCTATTGAAATTCATTCACTACTATTTCATTTATATTATTCCATACCTGCCTTATATAATTGTGGAGCGCTGCTCTTCCTTACGCTCTTGCACTTGTTAAATAGCTGTAGCTCCCACTCTCATTCTTTAGCTTTGTTATCAACTTTGATACAACCTTGTTTCCATTGTAACTCGGACTTGCTTGTACTTTTGTACTTGTCTGTTACCTGTGTTGTCTGCACATGTTCCCACATGTAACCTCCGCAATACATCCATCATTGAACTCAGTCTTGTCCGCTCTCTTACTCCTAGTCATCCTCTTCTCTTAATTCCGAAATATGGGCTCATTGCTAGGTCAGGGCGCAACTGGCCTGCTCTGCATGGTTGAAGCCATTAGCCCATATGTCTGCCAGTTCTTTGAAGCTGTGTATGTTCCCCTCTTGGACAAGTAGGCTTATGTTCACTACAGCTTCGTCTGCAAGCACCTCTGCATCCACTTTGCGCCTCACACTTTGCTCTCTGTGCTCAATCTCGCACGCAACTCTGTTCATGTCTTTGCACTACTGCTACACCCTCTGCAACTGTTTGCACTTGTTCCCTGTGCTCATACGGCAAGCGATACATTCATTGCAATCTATTCCCAGCCCACGTCACCTCGTGTTCATTTGTCTATGTCTGTTCGGTCCCCCTGCATGTTTTCTGGTTTGTAACAGGTTCTTGTTCTGTTCTCAGTGACTCCAGGCACCACCCCTCCCTCCCTCGCTCCAAATGTAAGAGGGGGGGTTTCTCTTTCTATATATTAATTTAATGTAATTAGATTAATTAGATTATTTAAATACATATTCATGTCAAAACCCATGAAAAACCACAGGTAACCTGCAAAAACCTGCGGTAACACCATACCCCTACCCATGTGGGTACAGTGTTTATGGGTATGGGTTAGGGTATGGAAAATTTTACCCAAGGGTTACCCCTGGCATTCCCTATCAGTCCCCTATCAGTCCCCTTTTCGTTGTAGTTATTGTTGTTGTCACTGGCCCCATCCTCATTGCTTCCCTTTTCCACCCCATGAGCATTTGCTTGTGGTGGCAGTTGGAACTTGGGGGTGCTGTTCATGTGATACTGGTCATGCCTGTTGTTGTTGTCAGTCCCCTTTTTGTTGTTGTTGTTGCTGGCCCCATCCTTGTTCCCTGTTTCCACCCCATAAGCAGTTGCTTGTGGTGGTGGTTGGGGGTGCTGTTTGTCAGTACTGGTTATGCCCATCATTGTTGTCAGTGTCCCCTCTCTCCTTTTTGTTGTCGTTGCTGTCCCCATCCTCGTTGCTCCCCATTTCCACCCCACAAGCAGTTGCTTGTGGTGGCAGTTGGGGTTGCTGTTCATGCCTGTCATTGTCATCGGGACAGTGTTGTCTTGTTGTTACAGCACTATTAGAACCTAAAAATAAAATAAAAACATTAGTTAGTAAAATACAAACAAAAGATATTAAAAAATACCTAGGGCCCAAACAATGATGGATGTCATTTGGGCCCAGTGCCTATGCGATGCAGCTGTTGTGGTTGCCCATTTCCACCCTGTGAGCAGTTGCTCACAGTGGTGGTTGGGGGTGCTATGGTGGTGGTCATGGATTGTCCTGTAGTTGAAAATTAGAATGAATCAACAAGGTCAGATGATTACTCACCTGACCGAAATCCCGGTACCGGCATACCTGTGACACCATGGAAAAGGGTATGGTGTTGCGCAGGTATGGCAATCTGGAACCTGTACCCATGACCACATTGTCATGGTGTTACCCATACCTGTGTCACTCCTTAATGTTGTCCCCTCACCGTTATTGTTGCTCCCTGTTTGCTGGAAGGGCAACCTCATGGGGCCTGATTGGAAACCCAACAGAGTTCACATGCACTCAGAGAGTCAGTGCTGTCAATGACAATGAGAGTCAACCAAGCTAGCAGAGGGGAATCCTAAGTTATATTGACTAGACTACAGAACACAATACTCACATAGCAGAGGGGAATCCTAAGAGAAAGCTCCAAGGATCCTCTGCTAGGGTGCAACTGTAAGGGGACAGCCCTCCAGGTACATATACTTCTCTACTTATTGTTCATACTTCATGGAAACTCTTTTCATTCTTCATTCTTCTACTCTACTTACCTTTATTTGTCATTGTTTGGCTACAGCCCATAGGCACCATGGAGTATTACGAGAGGGAGAAGTACATGACATGACACATTCGCGCCATGCCATGTCACAGCTTCGTCCGACACGGTATGCTGTTTAAACGCTACGGTATACACTCTAATGAAGTACTAGATCGGTATTTCTATTATAATCCTAAGGATTTTACTTGGATGTGCCGTCTAACGGACACACGTGCCTGCAAAACCGCAGTAGCAGAAATCGAGCAACAGCTCAAAAATGAAGGAGACCTCGACTTTCAAGGTCTATTAAGTGATAAGGTGGTCTACATACGAGGACACTGGGTTCCATTGGGAATTACCAATGGAGTGAGTGAGGAAGAACAGGGCCTGATAGAACTGGCCTGAGACACTATGCAATTGCATAGTGTATTAGAGAATGAGTGGCTATTGTCCACTACGACTATTGATGAGGGCACCAAATGGTGTCATGATAAGCTCGCAGTGGAGGACCAGCCACTCTTCCTCAAGCCCCTTCTTCTATGCCCGTCTCACCCCATCGAAAACCAGGGGGAACGTATGATCGTGCCACAGAAAATAACATGGCTTGCTACTAGACGAGCCTCTGAAGGAAACAAGATGGATGATGAGACAAGTCACCCAGAAAGCCTAGATCTGGCACGTAAAGTAGACGTGTCAGAACGCGAGGATTTAGTTGGCCCCGCAAAGGAAGGTGCCGCCAAGAATGATGGAACCATTGAAAAAGGTGACAAGAGCCTGGAGAGCCTTGCTGGTGAGCAAGGTATTGACAGGGAGGACAGTGGCGACGACGTCACTGATACAGAAAATGAAACGGATGAAGGATCGTCCACAAGAGAATGCTCTGTCAAGGACGATGGAACAGTCGATGATGATGAAGTTGGCTCAGACCAAGAAGAGACGAACGCAGACACATTTGTAAACTCAACCTGGAGGGACGAGGAGTCAGACTGCAGCATTGAGAGTGGTACTGAGGACGATGAGACGAACGCAGATGCGTCCATAGAGCTTAATGCTCAAAACAAGACGAACACTGATGTGTCCACAGAGCCTGATGCTCGAGACGAGACAGAGCGGCAGAAGGTGCCGCCAGACAAAGAATGAGAGGCATTTAGATGAGGGGACAACGAGTGCCGTAGTCCCGAGATAGATGCTGAGAGGTGGTGTCAGGCCAGCTTGGTGGAGAATCGAAGTGTCATGCTTCCATTCCAGGTATCAGGAGTGCGAAAGACGACAGATGGGACAGCAGTCACGCTGTTGAAGGATCTCAGGGATGACCAGATAGAGGTCATCGAGTATAACAAGTCAAGAGGGCTCAGTTACAAGAAGCTCGAGGAAGCAGATGGCCAATTGAGGACCATTTGCGAGGATCTGCTCAGGCAGGCTGCCTCGCCTGTAGGACGAGGCAGAAGGGGAGGAACACCCCCCTACAATGATGAGAACGACAAAGATCGTCGTATGAATATAGTTGACAGCCGAAACGTCACCAAGACATTCGTAGAGCGTTGGGATGACAATACGGGGACATGGCAAACGGCCCATAGATGGACATATAGGTTCGTCGACAAACCTGGGGAGTTTGTCAAGGGAGAAGTGGCAGTTACTCAGCTGGACACAGACAATGTGTCCACAAGTTTGAGCTGCACAAGAGAGAAAGGGAGACAAGCGAACACGCTTGTCACATATCCCCATAGCACAAGAGAGACGGGACGAACGGAGACGTTCATCAATGGAGTTTGACAGAGCCCAGGTGAGAACGACGTTCAGATATGAGACGGGTCGCCAAGTTTGTTGAATGGAACGAGAAGAGCTCGTGCTCGGGCAGCCCAAGGCATGACGCGTCTCCAGAGAACGGAGACGTCACAGATATGTCGTCTGGAGGTGCTTCAGATCTGGAGAACAACGAAATTCGTTGTTCAATAACGGGAAGGATTAGCAGACAACAGATGATGCATGGTACACCAACCCAGATACATAAAACAGGCGACATACCTGTTTCCCAACATCCAACGTGCTCAAAAACGCGTAATGAAACTAAGTACAGCCCCCAGATGGCCGTAACATTGATCCAAATGGAACCGTTTAACGGTTTGTGTTCTCATTACGTTTGAAAACGGGAACTACGCTGTAGTGATGTAGTTTACAGAGAACATTCGAAGTTGAATGTTGGCGACGAGGTGGAAACGAGGACAACGCCGTCAGGATGGCAGACACAGGTCAGATGTGAGAATCCACCTGTGCCCCTCCCTAAGGCGCCGGACAGAGCGAGTCAGTGTTCACACGAGCATCAGAAATCCGAGGTGCATAGTGCACCTCAGCCAGGAAAAAGGGACCATGCTGGGAGCCAGTCACGGTCAAGAGAAACGGCATTGACGCAGACACATCAACATAAACAGTCACAATGTGACACAAGTCATGTGTCACATGAATCGATGCATTTACGTGTTGCGAGCTCAAATGCTGGCACAATGGCGTGTAATATAGACACACCAATAGTACGGCAGGTTGGGGGCCCGCCTATAGGCTGTTATGATGATGGTTACTCATCATCGGAGTCAGATAATGGTACAGGGGAGGATGAAATGACGTTAAACATGTCAATTACAATTATTAGCCTGAGTAGTTGCTCGGACGAGTTAATGGATGCATCAGATATGATGCATGAGCCAAGTGTATACTTGGACGAATTGTCGGACGAGTGGAATGACATGTACTGTGAGCCTGATGAGGGCTCAGAGAGGGCGTTGGTGGTAAGCCAGCCAACAGATGACATTGTGCAGTCCGAGCCTGTACAGATGGCATGTATACAGGAGTATTACCATTACCCGGTCAATGAGGGTTTGGATGGTGATGGAGAGCCATCACAGGAATATGATGGGGAGGAGTCAGAGGAGGATCAGGAGCCTCCACAGGATCATTATGAGGATGAGTCCCGGGACGGTGAGGAGTCGTTCCCAAATGGAATATATGAGGACGATGATGGTCAGCAGTGGACATATGATGTCCAGATGACTGAATGTGATGACCTATTGTACTGTGGGTCACCAGAGGAATGATATTGGGTGGAATGTGATCCGCCAGAGTGGTTCGAGGATAGAGAAGGCTCGGAAAGTTACTCTGAGGAGGATGAGGAGGAGTATGCCTCTGATGAGGATCTGACAGACGAGTCGGATGATGATGATGATGATTGAGAGCCACCAACAGGTGGTTGAAATGTTATATTAATTCATTTTAATTTTCATTGTTGACGTGGTCGTCAGTGGGGTACATTTTGAATGAGCGAACCAGTTAAATTGCATTGCATATGTCCCTCAAGTTACAGATGTCATTGAACAAGCATCCGTGGGACATTAAAATTTATTATTCTTATTTTCGCCAACTGCATGGGGGAAATTACCTCATGCTTAAACTTTCTTTAAATTTTCCTTTCTTTTTTGGTGTAGATTGGCTGGTGGGGCCAATCTAGAGGGGGAGAATGTAGGAGGTGGCCACAGCCACCTCCATGTGGCTATGCCGCATCTGGAGTTTCCATGGATGTTACTATGTTACATGTAGTCACACAGCTCTAGAGAAGCAACATACACACTATGTTGGTATCAGAAGCCTATATACATTGGTTCTGTGTACTCTTGTGTGATAAGCCCTATCACCCCTTACCCACCACCCTTACAATCCACCTTCCTATTTGCTTGTCGTGATTCTTTATTTAAGTACGGTTATCCGAGCTACCCTGCTCCACACAAGGAGTGCTGCTCTTCCTACATAACTTAAATACAATGTAGCTAAGTTCCTTGTAACTCACTGGTTAATTGAAAATCGACATCAAACACCGAATTCCCGTTCTCATTAAGTTCATCTCTTGCCGCAACTCACATGCACTTCACTCGCACATCCACGCACTCATGCTGCACTTGTCTGCTCTACTCACATGCTGCTCTCACACGTGTGTGCATGATCACCACAGTTCTCACTCCAAAGTTACAGTCCATCCAGAAACCGAACAAGAGGCGCAACCCTATTGGGAAAGTGGTTGAAGCCAAGACCATGTGTTTTAGCATAGCTCTGTGTTCGCCCAACATCAGCTAAGTCATCAGTGCACGTTCTTGCACTGTTTCAAGTACCGCTGAGCTGTACCCAATCCTTCCTATGACCCCATCCCTTCCAGTGTTCCCGGTTCATAACAGCTGATGGCAGTTGCATTGACATGAGATGCTGTAATGTGCATGTGTGCACAGTCAGGTGTCAGGTCATGTGGCATGTAGTCATGTGATCTCATGTTCATGTTAGAGTACATGTAGATACAGTTTGTCTTAGCCTACAACTGCTATACAGCATGCTTCACCCTTGTGTTAGGGCATCTCCCTCCTGTTAGTGGACTTGCACACTGTCTGCATGAGACTGCACATCTCCATCTGGTGACAACAGTGAGATTCACACTCGGCTGCCTTCTGCTTTCATTCTGTTTGCCTCATTCTGTTCTATCTCACTGTTCTGTCATGGTCTTCTGTTCCATTGGTTTCTGTCTTTTGTTCACTGCCTACTGCCAACTGTCTAATTCAGGCAGTAATACACTACACAATTGAACTCTGCCACCATGGGAAAAAAGAAAACTGCTGCAAAAACTACACAGCTGGCACCAACAGCTTCCCTCCAGTATTTTGAGGCTGAGATTGCCACAGCACTCGATGATGAGCATACATGAGCAAAGCAAAAGCTCACATCTAATGTCTGGTGCATATGAGAGTACCAGAGCAATGTATATGAGGAGATCATGGGGCGAGGATGCATGGAAGGCTACAAACATGCACAGCACAAATTCACAAGCCTACTACAACTGCAGACCAAAGCACCGACTGAAGCAAGAAAAGAGGGCTATGAGAAAGGGTTGAAGGAGGAGTCAAGCAAGGGAGGTCAGCCAAACGAGAGAAACGAGAGATGGAACACAAGAATGAGGATGTGCAGACAAGGTCAACAACTCATGAGATGACAGCCTCGGGCACCCAAACCACCCGCACGACCTCTGCCGACACCATTACCCAAATGGCACCCTGTGATGAGCTGCTGCATCCACTGAGAGACATGGGGACATCTACAGACACCATTCTCCAGCCCTCCACCACCAACGTCAACTCCAGCACCCAGACAACCACCTCTGTCACCACCAATGCCACTATGTAAACAGCACCCCATGATGAGACCCCCACCAGCCCACTGTCACCACCGCTAGTACCTGCCATGTCACTGCTGACAATGCCTGCACAGCCACCATCAATGATGCCAATGTTGTTGACAACCACCACAACCACCTTGCTCCCTGCTTCAGAATCACCACCACCAGCTCCAGAACAATGGCACTGGCTACCAGGCCAATCCACTGCACTCTTTAGATTGTGTAGGTAAAAGGCCACATCAGGCACACCGTGCATTTCTTGAGAGCCATATCAGGCTCATCCATTGTCTTGTGGAGCATTGGTTGTTCAGGTAATGATGTCGATATTGGTGTAGTTGTGGATATTAATGTTGTCGATGGTATAGGAACAGTGAGTTGGTATTTGGGGTCAGGGTACCAATTGGGGGCCGATGGTGAAGTGTATTAGTATGGATGTCGTGAGTCTGCAGACTTACACACCCTGCCCCACTGCTCCCTGCCAGAGCCTATGACGTACATGCCATCAGCACAGCCACCACAGCCCACTCCAAAAACTGGCCATTTTGACTGGGCAGAAGACATGGAATCCCTCCCCATTCCCCTACCTACTGCACTTGCACCATGAGACCTCTCTGGTCTCCAATCAAAGCTCCCAGGCCTGTTTCACTACCTATGCAGATGTGTCTGATGGCACCACACTGTTTGACAATGAGCTCCACCTCATTCCTTTAGACTCTCATGACAATTTTCTTTACCACCTTATGTTCACCCACCTCATTCTCAGTTCTTCATCACCTGACATCATCCATCTGGTATCGGCCCTGGCAAGCCTGTCATTACTGTTCCCCTTGGAACTCCTGCTCCTGCTCCTACACCTGCATCTGCACCCCCCATTCTGAACCTCAACTGGGATCAAGACCCTCATCTTGTGAATTTGAGTTGGGCCCTATGTGCTCTGGGTTGGATACCACCATGCTGAGCTTCTTTTATTTTATTATTTCATATTTTAACTGCATACAGTATCATTGGACATTCTAGACATCATTTTTTTATTTTTTATTTTTATTTTATTTCTCATTTAGAGTTCAGTAGCAACAAGGGCATTGCTATTGTGTAGGGGGGCACATGTAACCATGCACCCAGGTGTGCACTGCAGTCAGGTCAGGTGTGTCATGTGACCACATGTTGACATTTGCATACATGTAGATACAGTTTGTGATTTGATACCACTGCTATAGATTGCTGTGCCTGTGCTTTGGGGCTCTCATCTTGCATCTGCCATCTCGCCTGCACTGTCTGCGGTGAGACTAGATGTCTCCACCGGTTTGTAACATTCCCTCACCACACTCACTGACCCATTCTGGACATGTATCAACAATTTGACAAAGTGTTGCCCAAGGCTGTGGTATGGTGATATGATAAAAAAGGAATCAGCTTGATACAAATAGTCATACAATTGTATCAAGCTCCTTGAAATTTCAAGGTGCAGCTTCATTGGTTATGCTCATGACTGTTTTGGACTTGGACATAATTACCACTGAAATTTTTTTCACAGCTTCTATTGGCCTTCATAACAACCCTATCATTGAATTAGTATTAGTAGTGGTCAAAGTAGGCAATTATTTGGCAATTATTTTGGCAATTATTTGATGATTTTTGAACACTGATAATCATGATTTTCACAATAATTGCTGGATTGTTGAATTGCCTCTGGAAGTGATTCAACAATTATTGCTGTGATTCTTAAACACAATTATTCAACCAGCTGCAGCCCTGCCCACTGAGTTTTCCTTTTACAGCAAAACCTTCCCACTCAGATAATTCCCAAACCAACAACAAACATTTTCCATTGTTCTCACAACCACCACTATCCTCCACAATGTTACCCTCCTCTTGCCATCACATGCCCACCAGCCACTTTGACCACCACTTTGCCCTTTCAACCCAACCCAATGCCAAATTCCATGGCGCAAGCTTGCCATGTCACATGCATTTTACATGTTTGACAAACATCACCCATGTTGCCAAGGGCCCAGAGGACTGAAAAACATGTAAGGTAAGTTTTGTTTTCATTCTTTGTTTATTCTTTCAACTATTTTTTCCTCCCTTTGTAGGTTATGACCTGCTGACCTATGACAGCCACAGTACTACCACTGCTGTGAGTGCCTGCTCACAGGGACAGCAAAAGTGATGCCAAGGACTGACCACCGACAACACAACCCAGCTGACCCAGCAACCCCTACTGCCACTGTGAGTGCCTGCTTGCAGGGTGGATAAGGATGCAGGGGGAACAGCCTAGTGACAGGGACAGAAACAACTACAAAAGACAGGGATGACCTGACAGGATGACAGGCTAACAAAGACTAACACAGCTGGATATTACAGCATGACAACAGGACAATGGTGCCAAAGCCACCTGTATCCCTCCCTCACATGTTGTGCAAGGGAGTTTTCTTCTTTTTTATTAGTTTTGCCACCCCTCCGTTGCTCAAAATGCAAAAGTGCAAGGGGTCAAATTTTTGAGTAGTCATGTAGTGCTGCCTCCCTTGCTTGAATGTGAAGTTAATTATAATAAATATGTTGTTTAAATTTTAATAATGGCAAACAGTATTAGTTGTATAAATTATGTTAATACCAACCCCAACCAGAGATGGTCAGGGGTATACCAGGTCTACCCCTGCCATTCCCTAACCCCAACTCCTCCCAAGAGAGAGGATTTATAAGATTCTAGATAATATGAGTGAAAAATTTGGCAAAAAGTTGAAATCAGTGTGGGTGGAGGGGTAATGGATGTCAAGTAGTACCAGTTTACAAATACTCATTGTACTAGCAAGAGCAAGTTTGACAGGTTGACAAGCTAGGTAAAATTGTGCTATAATCACGATGAGAAATCGTGATGGTCAAGGGGTGTGTGATTTTTGAGGCAATTAAGTGCTCAATAATCAGAAACTTGATCGTGTAATAATTGCCCTACTTTGACCGCTACTATTTTCACCTTTGTTGGTGGCGAAAATGAATTTATTGACAGGAACTTACTGCACTTGAGGATAATCAACCCAGCCTATCTCTCCTCAACCCATCCCTACATCCTCTATCGCCTCGTAAGTAATAATAGCAATAATATTTCAACTCACGATCGAGCCTCGTGATCCCGAGCCTCCGATTGAATCACGATTGAATTCGGAATTAGGAATTACCGAGTCGAGGGTGTATTACGATGATAATCATGATCTTCCCCCTCGACTCGGAAGTTCACGCTTCTGAAATCCCCTGAAATCCCTCACTAAGCTCTCACTGTAAAGTTTGGAACCCCTGTCCTCTGCATTGCCACATACTCGGATACAATTGCATTTTGTTGCTGGCAAAATATGGAATTCCGAGTCGCTCCTACTGATGGCCCTTGAAACGCAATTTGAATATGTCAGGTGTTTTTTTTTGCACTAGTTACGGTCGTGTGATTCTGATCATGAACGACCGCTTGAAGTACATAGGCAGCGATGGCATTTAGTACATCCCGTCCCGTGTGTTCGTATTTTCATGATATTCGTTTATTCTAGGGTCTGCTTGAACATGAAAGTGCTATCAACGGCGATTATCTATATGCGCAGTCACGGTGTCTCACTTGTTCGTCCGGCGAAGATAAAGATGCGACTTTCTCCTACATCAGCCCACGACCTCACACGACACGCTGCTGACCTAGGCTTTTGTAACTTGTGATCATTCATGACTCACTGCATGGATTGATTAGATTGAAGCACATCGTGCTTCGTGGCTAGTAGGAGGACAAGATCCTTGCCAAGGTGCTCGTATATGTCAATCTATCCTTTGCCGCTTTCTACACAGAAGGATCATCGCATCCTAGGTTTCGACTGCGCTTTTAAATTTGCTTTATTTCAATTTGTGAATAATTGAATTCTTACCAGTGTTATCAAGATCTCGCAGCAAACTTTACCAATAACCAACAAGCCCCATGTCCAATTCCATTCCTGGCCAGCGCGGCAGGGAATCAAGGATATCGCAACTGGAAGTGGTTGTCGATGCGCATGTAGTAGGAGGAGATCCTTTCACTCCACCGCCCCACCTCGCGGGATCAATCGTTTCACGCGTGCGATGCTGGCCATGGGTGCAATCCGACGGTTTTGCTAGCGGGTGATCAAAGCTTTAAGTTACAGGGACCATCGGAGGAACGAAATGGACTCCCATTGGGGATATTGCAGAAAGTCGTTTTATTTCCACGTCCCTGACTTATCCACATATTTACTCTATGAAACTGTCCAAGCCTCGCGATGATGATGGTTGATCTCGGACTCACTGGCATCTGATAACAAAAGGTTTAGTAATTATTGGGCGGGAACCAGCTGTCGCTCAGGCATCCTTCAAATTACCCTCCCCACTGCGGCGCAGCCTGTCGTTTTGTGCGTTTCGAGATGGGTACTGCTGGAAGACTACCTGGGCGGGCGGTGAGTTGCATTTGTAGTAATGGATGTCAACCGGGGATCAAAACGGGGACTTTCGCAGCTCTATCATGTCCGACTCTAATCAAGTTCGAGTAGATAGGATGTCATCCAAAACAAGAGCGAATCCGAGGCTTCGTGCTAAATTTGACATACGAGGAGAAGAGTGAAGAGGATGCTGATGGCCACCACGAAGCGGTTGATATTCAAATTGGCTTCGAGGTTTGTAATTGCAAACGGTTGTCAAAGATCGGTTAGTCAGCTCAGGTTGCTGACAGGATCGGGCCGGTAGTTGAATAAGCGAGAGAAAGACTGGTTACGTAGCACGTTGTTGAAGACTAGTACCACCCCCCAGCTGATATAGCCTGATAGGTAAGGTCATGAAAGCTATCAAACTCTTTACGGTATGGATGTCCGGAACACGCCGAAAGAGCCAGAATTTCGATGCAAAACGACAGCACATAGCAAACATGTGCCGGCGCTAGTGCTAGTGGCACAAGGTGGGCATGGCAGATGTTGAATGGATCCGAGAATTATAATGGGCAAGCCACCTTCCGAAAGTGACAGCGTGCGGTGTCCATTGAAACACAAACGCTTATGCATTATGTTTCATGATAATGAGTGGTGGTGATGCGAGGATGATGCTGGAGTAGATAGCAATGCTCAACAGCGCTGGTAGAAGAACTAACTAAGAGGAGCTATAACGAATTAAAAAAGATAATAATAAGTGGCGTGACTGCCAAGGGCAACGGAAGTTTCCGTTTCCAGCGGGGCTTGGCAGGGCATATCTAATAATAACGCCGTGACGCCGTCGCGGAGAACTATTCGTGAGGGGGTTGGTGCTCGACGACTCTTTTCTCCGCACTGTTTGTTGGCCGAAGCTCACCACTAGCTCACCTCCAACGGGTGCATACGAACAGCAAGCCCGAGCCAAGAAAGGTTTTTTGAAATGTAATTGGGTGATGGGAACAATCAGGGTTGCTGCGCAGTGTGACGTACGTCAAACGGTTTGCTCCATTTGCATTGTGATTGCAACAGGCTACAGAATTTGGCGAGTGTGACAATTGTTTGCACCCGGATTGTACCTTATTTTTTTCCGAGATCACTGATGGTGACAGCGTACCGTATATAACTTTGTATTTGTCCCGCTTTTGATTTTCAACCATGTTGCTTCCACCTCCATCAGTGCAGCGATGCCAGCCAATTCACGACAAAGCTTCCATCGCTGACCTCGTAGCTCTTTATGGTTCGTCTAATGCAACTACTTGGCTCGAAAACAGTAGGTACAAGATTTGGCGTCCTTCCTGTCCAATCCCAGAATCAGATTTCCTGCCCGTCCAGGGCTACATGCGAAAAGGTACTTCCAAAAGCGTATACCTATCCATTTTCCCCTTCAAATCCCCTTTTCTTCTACAGACCGATATGTATTTGCTTGGGGCAACCCTCTCGTCTCTCATTCAGACGCCCTACGTCCAACCGCTTGCGCTTTCAGGGACTGGGCTGAATCTCAAGAATTACGCCTTGTTTGGTGTTGCGTCGACCATGAGTTCCAGCACGTGCTTGCAGAACCTCCGTTCAAATGGAGCGTAGTTACCTGTATCTACGAGGATGTCGTCGACCCTGCCCATGTGGTTTGGCTCGCTAGCTCTGATGCTCTTGGCACGGATGGGACCGTGTCATACGGAAGGGATCTTAGGAAAAATCTGAAGAGGGCGCAGAAGGATCATGTGGAGGTTCGGGAGGTTAAGCGCGATGAGTGGACAGAGGCAGATAAGACGGCCGTGGAGGATGGTGTTCAGGGTTGGTTGAAGTCCAGGTCTGGCCTTCAGATTGCAACGGTTCGTGCCATTCTCGGTGCCTAGGTCCCGTCCTCACTACCCCTCGGTATAAACAGACCACGGTTCAACCGTGGCTCGACTCCATTCATCGTCGATATTGGCTCGCGAGGCATCATGAGAAAGTTCGTTCTTCAGCCTCTTAATCTCCGAGAAATAGTGATTGACATTATTTGTTTCCCCGCAGATAGTTGGTGTCATTATATTGACTCCTATTCAAGGCAACGCGTGGGAAATTAAGAACTCAATCTCCTTTCCTACGGCCCCACGTGGAACGTCAGAGACCCTTATCTATACCTCTCTCAGAGACCTCCATCAACAAGAAGACCGTCTCATGGGACAACCGCCCCTCTCCGTGACATTCGGCATTACAGCTGCAGACGAAATGGAACCCATCCAGAACTTGTCAGGTTGGAAACTCAGAATGTTGGCAAAATTGTACAGTAAGATTGCATCGACGGCTGGATTGTTGCGTCGGGGCGAGTTCCGGGTTAGTATTTCCCTTTTTTCTGGTTCCCCTCGCTAAAGCTCGATTCTTGTATAGCAAAAATTTGGATCGAAACCTCAGCCGATGTACGTTTGCTATCCTGAAAACGGTTTAGGATTGGCGGGCGTCAATGCGTTGCTGCAGGTGTTGATGAAGTAGGGTATTTTGTTGTCGTTTTTATGGTGGCGCGCTTTGCCTATCTAGATCTGCCTTCATATACCCGGACCTTGGACGGTTTGAGAACTATAATATAATTAATCTTCTACGCTATTCACTAATAGACTTAGGGTCTGTTCCGTTCACGAATTTGGCTGCTGGGGAGGGTGGAGTTGCAAGAACGCGAAGTAGCCACCTTACTAGCGTTGAGAAGCTGTATACCCAATAGTAAGATACCAGGAAGAAAATATCATATCAATCGATCTTGATGGAGACGGAGACGGAGGAATCGAAGGGACGACAAGATGCCCACATCGATATCATATTCTTGGGCGGCTATACATTGTGTTGAAGGGTGGGGAAAGGTGGGGAAGCGCATATAGTATCGTATCTCAGCGATGACTTCGGTACATGGTCGCTAATGTCAAACGAGGCATCTGTCAAGAATAATGCATGTGCCTGTGATGCAGAAAACGTAACTACATTACTGATGGAAGGGAAGCGCTCATCCCTTGCTTCTGACAAGGCTGATTCATGATTAAGCGCGGCACGCAACGCTCCGGTACCAGAGACATTTCCATCATACAGCGAGATTCAAGCAAGATGTGTCATTTTTCGGTATGTGAAAGGCGCAGGCTTGTTAGCGCCTGTAACCGGCGGGGACACACGAGGCGTACTGAAAAGTTACAATAACCGAGAACCGGATCACGTAATCCATCATGCATCAGAACCGATCATGCTGGACAAACGTTTCTGTCAAGATCCAGGTTCAAGTATATAAATTCAGGGTTCAGCGTAATAAAGAAATGATATATATATTTATATACCCGTCTTCTCAATTTTGCCAGAAAATTTATTCTCCCACCTTTCCCCTGTTGTCCGCGGGTGTGCGTCGTGCCGCGTGCTTACATAAGTGAGATGGTCTATTCCCGGTCACAAGCGTGACTATTCTAAATTAATATTAGTAGCGCGTAATAATAATGATGATGATCCCAATAGGAAATTTTATTCATTTTCTAT
>QMFE01002798.1:1590-16513 GCA_003314665.1 Tricholoma sp. MG77
TGGCCAGCTGTTCTTCGAGCATGACTTCATGAGAATCAGAATAGCCCATGGCTCGAAGTTGGTCAAGAAGTGCATAAAATACATGGTGGCGCACTCCAAGCTCACAACGAATCCGTTCAGGATGTCCACTCAACAGTTCAAGCACCCAGGCCTGTCCAGTGAGTGCTGAAGTATGATATTCCACCTTGTTGAAGAAAGTAGTATTGTAGTATTCAATCGCAGCATAGAGAGCATTGACAATATATGCAAGTTGCACTTGGCGATGAGATTGTTCTATGTTGGCTTCTTCTGAATTTTCAGATGATGTAGTGGTGGTGGAAATTGGAGAAGAGCCTCGAGCATTATCGTCTGCTGAGTCCATTTCAGACCAGGGGGGAAAGGTGGGGTGCACTCCTGCCTTATCGCACACAACACCCCGATTTTTAAGCCTCTCATTGCCTCAGAGGGTCCATTGTGATGTGAGATCAGAAACTTAGATATGACTTTGTAAACTGAATTTTAGCCAAGAACACATGTACAAGTCAGATGGCTGCAGTGTTGACAGACATGGGTATTACAAGCACATTAAAGGAAAGCACAGTTGACAAGTACTGGCAGCAGCAGCACACACGACCGTAGGGCGTCTGATAAGCAGCTGGACATAAGTAGCACAGATTACTAATACTATTGGCTGATGGCCATCACAGCATGCTCGGCAGCATGATGAGAATTTGTTTGGAGTTTGGCAAAACTTGGTTGACACCTGTTGCTGAACAGGCTCTATATGTTTCCTAACAGGATTGCATCAAGTTAAAATGGAAACAATGCCTGTACATAACTCTAATATATATATGGTTCACCACAACAGAGCATAGATGGGAATTTTGAAAAAATATATATGTACATAAGAATTGCTGAGCAATTTTTTGTTTTGAGTATGCACTCAGGCAGGCTATGAGTACTGGGAAGCAACATGCTGAGACACTGGCAGAAAGACCACCAAGAACTCTTAAGCAACTTCCACTTCCTTTTTGAAAGGACCAACTATTGGCCCAGGAGACTGTCGGTACAACAAAATGTCCATCAGCGAAAAGAAAAACCAGAAGAACAAACTCTAGACTCACGAGATTAGATTCTCTCTTATTGATATCATAACCATGGTCGGAGTCCATTGCCAACTCTTTGGTGGTGTTGATTTTTATTGAAATGTTTGCCGGGTACTGGAGAAGTAATCAGTATAGTGCTCTCACATAGAAACAAATTACAATCATTTACCCTCGACGAAACCGTACCAGTTTTAGGTAACTCTTGCAGGGACAGCGAAAAATTATCGCTCGTGCTGTGGATATTTCCTCCAGCACCGCGGATCGCCTTACGGGCATTGAGAGTTGCAAGAAGTGAATTCGTGTACACTGGCAGGTATGAGTGTCGTGTCAACCGTCTTACAACAACAAAAGAGGAGGACATACGACGGCCAAGGCAGAAAAAGAAGCCAATATAAATGAATGTCTCTCCTGCGAAAGTGATCTTTCAGGAACATAAGAAGCCCAATTTTGAAAGGGAAGAAAAGTATAATCACCGATATTAAGGAAGCGATGGCACAAAGACTTCATTTTGAAGGTGGTGAGATTGGAGAATGTACCGAGGGGGAGGGACTAACCTCGTGAGAACACCAGTGTTAACAGAGGACAGTATCTGTCTTATATCAGTCCTGGGTCATTACAGCAACATTGAAACAAAACTTACCAGTTTTTTTATCATCGTATCTGACCTAGAAAGGTTCCGTGTCTGTTAGATGCCACAGAAAAAGTGAGAAAATGTTACCGTTGAAAGCCAGTTCTAGATCGGTGAAGGAGAGTGCAGAGTGCCGCCGCAATCAGAACGTCGCCCCCTGCAGCTAGGGCATTGACCGTTATTGAAAGGTCCTGCTCAGGATTGATTAGAACGGATTACAAAGCAGACAAATGCGAGTGTACTTTGAGCGTCCCAAGCTCAACAAATGTATGGAAATGCAATCTAAACAATAATGCCATTGGTTCAGGATTTGAGAATTGAAATATACAAAACGTGCATACGATAATGCAGCATAAGCTATGAAGGCATGAGAGGTGAGGCTCGGTGATGATCTAACATCGGATGATATACGGAACTGACCAATTATGCAACCTGCGTGGGCTATTCAGTACATAGGAAATCTTTTTGGCTGTTCGAATCTTACCAAATTCACCGAAAATGAGCAGAACCTACATCAAATAACCGTCCGATGACTCATGAGCTACTATGCTCAATGCTCATAGACGTGACTTTGTACGTACGACAGCTGATGTGAGCCACAGGTTTCGATTGCTCACTATTTTGGTAGGGATATATAAGAAAGACATAGATTAGAGGATAAATTACTTACGTCGCCATACGCGCATCGCCAAAAACCTACGCAAAGGAAATCCCAATAAGATCAGTGATGGCCGAATGCAGACAACATTATTCGCACCCTTGAACAAGAGCCGCAGTAAATCCCTGAAAGTTTCAGTGGGTGATAAGATCTATACGAATTGTACTGGCTTGTATCGTACGTTGAAGAGTACTTCGACCTGCACGAGCGGAAATATCAAGAAGGGATTTGTTTTGGAGAGGCTTTAACTACTCACGAGCAAGCTCCTGTAGATACCAGAAATGTGAGAACGATGATCGAGCGATAGTGCTGCAGCGTCTGCGCATACCAGACCAGGTCATTTAGATGTGCGGGATTATCGTAATTCGTGATAACATATATGTAAACTACTCTTGAACCGTTAGTAAAGTTCAGACTATAACGATAATCATAACGTACTGGTGTGAGAAATCAGAATCTGGTGAATCGTGTCGAATGTCATGACAGCCGAAACCTTCAGTGACGGGTTAGATGTGTTTGTTGGCAAATTGGATGTCCTTGCGACTTTCCAGCAGTTTAAGGGGCCATGAATCGTCTTGGACGGTGAAATAGTACCACGCCTGGACGCAGGAAACTATCGCCGTTCAAATTGTTATTGCCAATCTCTTAATCAGCATTGGCAGACACACCTCCATGAAGCCTATTCGTTCATTCGCTATTCAGTGAGAAATGCCTACTTTAGAATAGTAACTTACTCTGCAGCGGCAACTACGCCCACGAGAGTAGCACCCAAGCTGAGAGAAACACCCGTTAGTGACGATCGGATTAGGCGAAGCCGTTCAGATCCACGAACGTATTATCGAGAGAAAAGGAAGACATAAGAGGTCCCTTTAGCAGAAGCGAAACAAAGATGTGGGGAAATTCAAAAGAATGGAAGAATTTCTACTTTGGTTGCCCAGTTAAAGAGGCCAGTGAGCGAATAGGCCCATGGAGGTGCTCTGAGTCGCTCAGTTTTTTCTCTTAGACACACCTTCTCAAAATGCACCTTTCCCCGTCTGGGCATGGAAAACTAAGTTGACCGTCGGTACTTTTCGGCAAGATGCGCACCTTTCCCTTGCCTTTCCCCGTCTGGGAAAGGAAAAACTAAGCGACACTTTAGAATTGTATGATCCTAGTACTTTGTGGCACTATGATAGTTCTCAGGCTTGCAGTGAGAAATACCGTACCAACTCGATCAATTCGTCACTTTTCTGGAATTTTTGCAGTTTAGAAAATTCGAGGAAAATCGGATAATTCGAGGAAAAAACATTGGCGGGGTCAGCCAAAATTGACTGTGAGTCTGTGACCCGTGACTGACGAATTGAATGCGTTGGTACATGGCACAGTATCTTTGCGAGAGATTCTGTCAGATTTCTCGCAAAGATCCGAGTTTCCAATTGAACAAATTCCCACCCGCAGTGTCATTCTCCGACGCTCAGTGATTAATACGCGCCAACGGGCACATTATTCCACTCTTTATGAACCATTACCCTTCGCTTTTTGATATATTTTACAGTTATACCGACTCGGCACAGACAACGAGTATCAGCGCTGTAGCTTGGAATGGCCCTATGGGCATATTATGGACACAATATTACGAGGAAGAAAAAATCCATCCGTGAGGTTGAAAGTTATACATATTTTGACGACAATTTACAATCGCACTCAAGACGCGTTGGGGAGTCTAAACGCCGCTGCTGGAGGCCGATTGTTATTCCATTTTGAGTATTTTGCTTTGATATCGATCAAAGATTGATGACCTTCACCTGGCAGCTAACTTGACTATAGTCAGCTGCCGAGATTGACAACAAGTCAAAAATCGTCTGCATGTTTCACCGATGCAATAACCCTGCAATTATCGAACTGGCGTAATCATGAGTGAATAATCTCATGTGAAGATCTAGACCGAAGACTCGGATGTTATACAAACAAGTGGACATACTAATATTGATGGGTGTAAACCTTGTCCGAATACGAGGAGTCTGAGGACTCGGAATAGTCGCATTTGATACTTTACATTTGCTGCGGAGAATCTGGTCATGGTAAGTGGATATGAAAGTGTAACCTTTGATATTGTTGAGTCGACGTCGTATCTATTGTTCCCGATATGCGTTTGGAGGACAGTCGTCCGAGGAGTCGTAAAGGCGTTCCAGGATAAAGAGCCATTTGTGCCAGGTTGCAGGGACAATGATAACATGTGCACGCGATCGAAACATAAGTACCATGTATGGCGGGGGAGCTGAGCTGTGACAGAAAAATACCAACGTCATAAGAAAAATTCCCCAACCCCGACATTGATCACTGTATTACCCTATCTGTCGTCAACGTCACGGGCCTAACCGTAAACCAACATGATTCCTGACGTCCTCCACTTCGTGAACCTCGGCCCCTTTGTCACTTCATGATATGAGCTTTATATATGGTATGGAGCTCGAGAGTCGGGGAGAGGAACATATACTGTCTATGATTCCAATTATTCAAGTAAAAGTAGACCAAGCAGAGTAGTAGCAATGTGCGAACCTAAAGAGGGGGAATCGGAAATCGTGGAACCTCGGATGGCACCGATGACCGGTGACCGTTGTTGACAGTGGACTTGCAGCTACATTCAGAACAAAACACACACATTGACTCCGACGCGAGTGATGAATGTGGCGCTAATGCCCAATGACGCGACTCGGAACATAAATTTCTCAGAGTTTTATGACCCTGAGCACTGAGCTGGAGCCTGGAAGCCTTGACCAGAGTACAGTGACGCAAGAGTTGTACACGGCGATGTAAGCATGCTACCTCAAGGGTGCTCGCATTGGAAAAATATATACAGGGTCGATTTTTTTGCTAAGGCCAGTTTAGCTGGACTAACTAACTACGTAATCAGGCACAATTCCCAAAATGGTAATATGACATCACTTCCGCGGGTGCTTTGCCCATGCTGGCCCAGATGCCTCACAAAGCCTCACAAATACACTTCATTGGTGCCTTTTCGAGGGCTATACACTGAAGGTGATACTGTAAAACATGTGAGTCACACCAATTTGTGAACTGTAGAACTTACCCATTGAGTTTTGCATCCAGGTTGCTGACACTCGATTGCCATGTTCAACTCAACACCAAAATTCACCACCATTCCGCACAAGCACCCATTAAGGGCACCAATCTGACTCAGATGAGGGGCTCTCTTATGCCTACTGCAGCCCAGATGTCTCAACAGCCTCTTCACTTTCTGAATATTTTGCCCAAATTTTGCCCTTATTTAGGTGCTTAGTGATAATTTGACTTTCTACAGTGTCCAAAACAAGCTCCAGACATCAAATTTTGTCTAAAATTGAGGGGTTCCAATTTATTTTTTTCATGGCAGAGGCTGGACTAACTAACCAGGTCCATGTCCAGGATTTTCGGGCCAGTGCACCCTTGTGCTACCTAACAAAAAAAAAGAGAAGAGATAAGGCCAAGGTGAGATATGTAACATTTCACTCCGAGATTCAACTGAAACTTCAACATGATCAGGGGGCTGGCAGGATGGGAAAATTACATATCCACTCAGATTTTTTTTTTTCAGTGCCCGTTTGAACCACCCCCCCTCCCCCTCCTTCTATATATGGTAAGTTTTCATCATGTGTTTATGTTTTTCTGAGAATTCATAATCAAAAAAAAATTGTGCCAATCAACTCTTTTCAAATTCAAGTGCTTTGTAATGTCTTTATACATGCCTTCAATCTCTTCTACACCTGCTTTTGGCTCTTGCAACTGTCCTCAAGACATCACTATCTGTTCTAGGTCTGGAAAAGTAGGACTGTCTTGGCGGCGATGGGCATGGATGTAGGAACAATGATGGAGCGCAATACACCCAAGGTAAGTACCAATGACATTCCCCCACTGATTCACACTGATTGTTGAGCACTCATCATTACACCACCTTACAATACAGAGCTGGCTATGCAACCACCACAAATATGACAAGTTTAAAGTTAATGAACATGATCTCCGCCTCCACTGCTACAGACAACCACCATTGATGAGACAACTTCATAACCCAGCCTACCCAGGTGCACTTTGCACTGCTGCAACTTGGAGCAACTGCTGACGCTTGCACGGCATGTACAGGCTGCTTATGACCGCCCTGCCCCACAGCACCGTGACAGCACTGAAGCAACCCCAGTTGAAGCGAGTCCATGGCACTCATGCTGCACACCTGGCACTCACTGTTAGTCATGTCACATAGTATAAAGTTGGTATAAAGCAGTTGAATATAGTCTGATTAACATTCAAATAAGTTTACGAGGGTGTTATGGCTCCCAAAGTAGTCAATTCATACCTAAACGATGCCTCCCGACATCATAAGTCTTCACTTGAGTGATTATTTTGAGTGTTTCATGGCCAAATGAAGCCATTCTGCATCATTTACATGTAGGTTATATTTTTTTTTCAGCCTCTGGCAGTACCCCCCCTACCCATGGATTCCCATTCCGCCAGCCCCTTGAACACTATTACCGCACCCCAGCGACTGGCACAACTTGTAATCACATAATATCTACTCCAAGTTAGTTGTGGTACCCTTTTGGTTTTTCAGCGTGCAGGCACCATCTTAAAACCTCTATAACTTTCTGGTTGAGCTTGGGTTGAGCAAAAGAAAATTCTGAGGACACTTTAGTTGCATTGCTCATTCGTACTTTGTGTTGATGGGGATGCCAGGTTTTCAGACATACTCAGTGAGGGGGGGCACAATCAAATGAACAATTGGGAATTACAAACAATGCAGCATTTCTGAGTTCTCAGTATTGAGGACTTGGTCTTGTATACCTGAGCCCTGCAAAAGAAAATGAGTCAGCATCTATTTGTGCGGTGATTGCCAGTCGGAGTAAAAAAAATGCAGGTGTCGGAGAATGTAATTGAAATGCAATCCCACAATTGTCAGCATGTTGTGTACTGGATTCCACTTGTCTGATGTGCAAGCCATTGTTGTTTGATCTGCCATTGGATGTCAGTCTGATCACAAGGTGCCCGCAGGTAGTGATGTGCTTGGCCTGGCCTCAGGCTGTGAGCCAGGCCAAGCCCTGAAGATGGCTTTGTTGTGGCTTTGGCCTGGCCTGCAGTCTTAAAAAGCCAAAGCCAGGCTGTCAGGCTGTGGCTTTCCAGTAAGTTTTACTCAAGTATATAGGACAGACTTTTGGTTGTGATATGTGCCAACATATCAAAACTTCACAATCAAACCTTAAACTTCAAACTATACAGTAGGTCTGCTGCAACACTCAGGCTGATGTAATGAACATACTCATTTGAACAGCCCATTATGCACAGATCCTTGATGATTGGAGAACAACAATAGAGAGAGAAAACAACATGCAGGATGTGTGTTCGGATGTCGTTTGAGTCCCTATACCAGTTTTAGCCTGAAAGGGCAAAAAACCAGACCGAACCGGACCTTAAAGCACTAGCTGACAATAAGGGCTGCATAGCGGATAATCCGTTGGCATCTGTGCCAGTGTGTGAGACCAGGGTTGCCTGGGTCCATGATCAGGTTCAATGCTCTTGTTCGTTATCCAAGCCATGTACATATATATAACACATCACCAATGTGTCGCACTATAGTACTTCCTGCTCTAATGGTACTGCGTTGCATCAGCCACCGTAGTTATCACACTTTCAGCTCCAATGGCATTTCGGCAATCTCTTATCACATAATGGCCTTGGCAAAACATGGCATAGATTTCACACACAGCCTGCTACCGAACGGGCTCTAAGTCATGCCTGGCAAAGAATAAATATACAGCACTACATCGAGAACTAAGACATACCTTGCACCTGTCCATTTTCCAGCATTTCCTGATGTTTCCAACATATTGCTGACACTGATCTTGGCTGAGTGTAGTGAAATTCAGATATGCAGGGGCCTTTTGTGCATGATCCTCAATGACCACCACATTGCCCTTACCCCCTTCTGTTGCATGATCCATCTTGCCATACCAAACCTGGCTTCACCCTCCTCTCTATTGAGCCTTCAAGCTCAATCATATCCAAGTCTTGCCTCTCATGCCAAGATGAAGTTCTTATGAAGCGAGTTAAGTTCCAAGGGACCAGTGGTAAGAGAACCCTTCATATAGAGTAGGGAGCAGCCTTTGAGTTCTCTCAGCAAGAATATGGTCTAAAGATTAACGGGTCAGTAGATTGTAAACTCAGACAAAAGCTTACCTGCAAACTTTAGGCGACATTTATTACTTTTGATGTTGAATTAAGGTATTAGAGGAAGAGGATTTGCCTTGATCGATGTGCTCATAACATATATTGCAAAGGGCTCCATGTTTTGAACTATTTGATGGAGAGTTATGGACATGAGAAGAAGAGAGTGTAGATACACTATATACAGTGTTAGTTGGCATGCATGCTGAAGTTATCGAGGGAGTGGACACGTCTTGTCCAACTTGAACGTCTACGTCAACGTCCAACGTCACCTGGCGGCACGTATACTGACACCCACCCACTGTTGCCCTCCCTTTCCACTCCAGAATCTCTCAGCAGCCCTCAACCCCTTCAACAAAGTAGCCTTTAATCCCGCTCGGCGTAGCTGCCGTCCTCTACAAGCCCTGCTTTGAAACCAGCGATGTCTCGGTAATAATCCCTTTTCCTAACTTATATCTTCCGCCGGCTAGCCAGCACCGTCTCTCTCAACTCAAGCAGATGAGATCTCCCAACCCTTCAACGCGCTGCCGCGTCTACCAGCGCCCCGAAGCCAGGACCGTCCGTCTTTAAAGGCCCAAAAGACACACGACTCTTCAGCAGCCTGAGCAGCGCACGCATCCATTCTTACAGCTTTAGGCTCTAATACCGGTCACCATGTGCACCAAAGATTTCTTCTTCCGCAGTGACGCCTTCACTATGTATCCACGATTCAGTCTACGACGACAAAAGGGACAAGGGGCGGACCAGGTTTGAAAGTTGTAGCATAGGTGCACGCAGATTTCGAATGGTTAGAATTGACGCCACATCAGAAAGCGTCATGGAGCCATCCGTGGTGAGGACAGCAAGGCGGATATGTGTTGTCCGTTGAATGTTTAGGCGTACAGAGATGTGCTGTTCCCAGGGTATGCATAGACAGGGATGCACCATATGAAATGCAAGCCTTCCTGAGTCTCACACCCTACGTCTCTGTTTGCTGATGAAATATGTATTTAAACGGATTTCGAGATCTTCTCCACGCCAGCGATAGGTATTATGAACACGTCATCGGCGAACCGAGTTTCGGGCACTTCAGTTGCACAAAAGTGTATCCAACCACCGCGTTCCTCAACATGGATAAGGGAAGACAACGTCCCATCGGTAGATCCTAGGTGTACAATGAGACGGTTATCAACAATTGTGAGAATGGTCAGACACACCGCCTATTATTTTTGCTCTAGATGGCTTTTGTTCCTTTTTGCAATAAGGGCGGGAGCTCTGTAACCGCATTGATTGTGAAATTCCTTATGAAGCACCAAGTAACGTCCCGTCTGTCGAATCAGGTTCTAAACCCACTTAAACATAGCTGTTATTCAATGCAAAAACGTACGCACCATTTGCGTTGTATTCTGCTTCATGGCCAGTCCTCCGCAAACCTAAACCGAACCTAAAAAGGCTAACCCTCAGTCGAAACGCTAGCATGGCCAAAGCTGCTCCGAAAAGATCTACACACGAAACCAAAAAATAAAGAAATTAGAATATTGAGGGAACATGTACGTGCACATGGAAGGAAAGAAGACAAGAGCAGAGAGCAGAGACGAACCTATATCGACTTCCCGTAACGCCACAAACGTCTGTCCAACAAGCTTCGCAGCAGTCCGCTGGCCAGCATTCAACCCTCAACCCCATCGTCTTCGAGTCCGTCGCTAATGCTTTCCATGCTCTCCCCGATGGCTTTTCTCTCATCCTCCACCTCCATCTCCCTGGCCCGCCCTGCCCACCCCAGAATGACCATCACCAACAAAAGGCACCAACCCCAAATGACCTTTCCCTCCACTACCCCCACGCACCCACCTAACAAAAATTACCAAACACCCCGGCAATGCAGACAAGAACGCAGAAGAAGATCACTGGGTTGGTAACCGCGCGCGTATCGAGAACTCTCCAAAACGAGTTGGAAGAAGTTGGCTAGGGGTGTTATGAGGGTAGATTCTGGCTCTGGCTCTGGTGCAGATGAAGGTGCAAGTCAGGTAAAGATAATAGAATCTACATTGAACACTACATTAGCATCTACGAACCGGAAGAAAAAAAAGACAAAAAACAAACCGAAGGCAAAGTCGGCACAACAACCATAACTTCACGAGCCTCGACTCGAGGAAACGGATGAAACCCTCGTAGGCATGCGACGGACGTAATCCGCTTTGCGCCCTTTCAAGTAAAGGCTTCTTCGCATTCGTGTCACTCTCCTCCCCATCCGAATTGACGTCGGGATCAGACTTAGCTCGCTGTTGTCATCATCATTGTTAAGGGGTCTCTCCAGCTCCCAAGCATTTAAGAATTCTTAAAAAAAAGATCTTCAATAAACCAAGGTATCGACCAAAAAAGAAACACCACCTTTCAAAGACATTAAAAGCGGCTCCGGCATCCCCTGCTATAACACGATCGCATCGCTATCCACCCATGCCAATCGCAGAATGCCCGGACTCAACACAAGGTGGCGATCGTGTCCAAAGTAACAAGGACGTCATTCACCACTATCGACAGTGACCGCCCGCATCAGCAGAGTGTAAATCCATGATTCAAAACAAACGGCACGAACCTTTCCAGGTCTTAACCAAAATGCCCACCAGTGCCCACGCGGCCTCCCTCACGTTTGGCTGTGCGAACCCAAAATTCTCCCCTGGACGGTGCGCGGCGTGATGCAAGGAACTCCATAAAATGGGATTGTTGAGGATAGCGAGCAGGTCGGATTAAGTCACTGTATCAGTAGCTGTAAAAAAAGCGCGTTAGACAACCCCATAAAAGTGTGACGTTAAAGAATAAGAATACCAAGGATCTAGCGAATGCCCCAACTCTCATTGCTTTCCAATCTTGTTCGATTTCCTCCATGTCCTCCGCCTGTGCCCGCGCCTCTCTCCTTCTCTCTCTTCTTCTCAAGATGTCAACATTGCTACAAATGTGCCGTAGATATAAGTGAGTTCACATAATCGAAGAAAATGACATCGCTATCTGAATGAATATCAACGAGATACCAAAATTGATGAAGACGAGGGATGTCGAACCTTCACAGGACTACTCTTCTCGTAAAGGACATGCGCTGGTGGTCGAGGTGGATGAAAGTGCTTAAAGGTGCACATCGAAGGCTAGGGACGGGCGGGACCAATGCAGCGCTTGGATCTAGAACGAGTTCGGCGGAATAGGGTCACCTCAACCGTGAGGCGTGACGCGTGACGTTGGATCAAAAGTTCATCTCGGAGTTTCTGGCACCACGCGCAGCGTGGGAATTATTATTATTGGTTTGAATCATCTTGCCCCTAATTGCCCTTTCGAATTCCTAATGTCTTCAGCCGACATCTTCACTTTCATAACTGTGTACTACAAATACGGCGAATACGGCTCTGAACGATTCTCAACCCTTCGTCAGGGCCTACAGGAGTTTCTAGAACATTACGTCAACGGAAAGAGCCATGAAGACGGCATCCACCGTCAGCAGCTAGAAGCTCTACCAGATGAAGAACTCCTTACAGAAATACTCAAGCTAGGTGAGCGTAACATGACCAGTTTGAAGGTTCACCTTGCCAGCTTTTACACCATTCGTTCTTTTCTCGGCAGGCTCTGAGCGGATTGATGAACAAAGGGGTCACGGATTGGTGGCAGTCGTCAAAGGTCCTCAGATCCAGAGTCCATCCGGCCCCTGTGTCTACCTTGAGGTATACTACAAACACGGAGAGTGGAGTGTTAGCCAAGGGTGGTCGGCCTACATCGACACGGCGATGCGTGAGCTTGAACGCGAGATGGAGAAAGACGGGACGCTTGAACAATGGGAGGATATGTCCGAGGAGGATCAGGAAGACTTGGCATTGGAAAGGAGTCAAGAGAATGTTGATGAACAGCGGGGATGGGGGGCAGTTCTAAGGGTTCCAGGGGTGCTGGTAGCCCAGGCTATGTAGCAGACTCCTAATACTGGCATCAAATCTGAAAAAGCTCGCATGTTGTATACAGTATACAAGGTACAGAGGAACTTGAACATGAACAAGACCCGCACACTGCATGAGATGAATGTCCCGAAGGTCTGGAAACCCCACCTACAGTGACGACACCATTGATGTGGCAAATAGCCTCACCTTCGTCTGACAGAGGGGAAAGCTACGCGGTTGAGCGTAGATACAGCATAGATGGAACTCATCAAGCTTCCGAGTCAAGCCCTGAATCTGGCGATCATTGATGTGAAGCATCTGGTTTGAAATCGAGTTACCTCAAAAAGCCGCGAACATAACAACATACATATCTGGTAATCCCGAACATTCGTCGTCATTCCCAGCGGTGCGAAGTGTCATCTATAAATACTCAGTTTTCACTCGGACGCCCCGGTGCAAGCGGAATGATTGTTCAAGGAGAGAAGTATGATGCGAGTCCCACGCATTCATCGGCACCATGAACGCGTATGTACTAGAAGAGGTTCAGCGCCCTGGAACTTCGGCGGTTAGAAGAGGTGGCCCCGACGCGAACGTCCAAAGACAGAGTAGAGCATGCGTCCAGTCGAGTAGTCCCCCGGCTAGTTCAAATCCCCGTGAGGCACATTCACAGATTCATTGAGCACAGCAACCGCTTCGTCCGAGTCCAGGGCAGCACTAGTCGCAGCATCGCATGCCTCGTACCAGGCTTGACGACGTGATATGCATTGTGAAGTTCACCCAGCATGTCGTAGTAGCCGACTATTGACGTCCACCTCCATAGCATTCTTGAGAAAAAACGTGTGCAAAGAAGCTTGACACTATTCGGAAAGGATGAGAATTGGAGATTCGCAAGGTAGATCACCTGGTCGCTTAAAGTCTTGGGACGATTGTAGTAGAGATATCTGGACCTGTTCAAGACGTGGCTTGATATAAGGTGGGTGGTTGGACGTTGAAGGCTACTACAACGTAGTGCGTACCCTACCAGCCAAACAGGGAGCCTTCTCTCAAGAACCAACCCTTCGACTCCTACGCCAGCGCCGTGCTAATCAGACAGCATCAGATAGAGTCTAACTTTACACATGTTCTAGTATGTAGTCAGAAGACTCACGAGAAAATCTCCGCCGGGTGTGCTTGAACGGGCAAAAGGTACAGTATACGTTGCAAAGTCATACTTAGTAAAAGGCCAGATGATCATGATCTTTTTCTGCTGCCAGACGTCACAACAAAGAGCGAGGAAATTCCAGGAACTCGGCGGACACTGGCAGGATGTTGAGATGATGATAATTGATTCGGATCTGCCAAAGGAGTGGCCGTCTTCCGATCATACTTACCAAATTGTCGATCAACATATCATGATCACTGTGTCAGTGACAAAGAATGACAAGCCTCAATCATTGTCTTGCCCATGTCTGTACTAGGCAAGTTGATATTCATAGCCTCAACCATAATGCAGCTCACTTTGGACAGTCACGGCTATCATCTAAAGGCCGAGGGAAAAAAATTGTAGTAAGCATAATATGCTTACCAGAAAATGAGTCCACGAACTTGAACTTTGTCGTCTCGTAGTACAGCGGCGGCAGTGCCTCTTGTGCGCGGGTTTTCGGAATCCTACAGAGGCCTCATATACTAGCAAAGTAAACTGTAAAGTGTTCTACGAGATCATAGGTAAGAGTATTGAAGAGATAGGTAACTGACTAATTATCCCTCGGGCTCAGCTCGGGGACTGTTCCATCAATGCCACCTGTTCAAAGAGACTTCGAACATTAGCAGTAGGTACTTATCACATTGTCGGCAAACCATAGTCGCCGGAGGCACGTCAAAATACTAGGCAACCCCGTCTGGCCTATCTGATCATGATAGTGTTGTTACAGGAGTCCAATTGCGCAATGATCCATCTATCTCTGGACATTTTCTGTTTGGCGCTGAGTCGCTGACCAGTGATAAGCAGCTCAGAAAGTAAACGGCTTGCTCAGAGTCGCTCCCAGATTTCCTTCCTCCAATTCCTGGAATGGAGAATACAAACGATATTTCTTCTGTCGTCGACGGCGTCTTCTTCGGTAAGTTCAAACTGCCACAGTGACCCATATACCCCCATGATATACCCAATAAACCCAGGCTTTGTAATTTCCACCTTGTAAGTTCAAAATTCCTTGAATGAATCGTGTACTCATAGATCTTCAATACGTATCAGTTTGCTTGGGATTACAACTGTCCAAGGCTGGGTTTACATACACAACAACAATGACAAGTGGCCAATACGTACTTTCGTAAGCTTCGACAATCGGCCTCTTTCTTACATGTTGGCAACTAATCTTGGGAATTATCCACAGATAGCCGTGATTCTGTGAGTAATGCTTGGCACAATGGTAGACCAGAAACGTTTAACAGCGTGGTATCCCAGCATACTCGATATCGCGGAGACGTGCTG
>QMFE01002813.1:0-13238 GCA_003314665.1 Tricholoma sp. MG77
CGGTGTCGACAAAGAATGGGGAGTGTTGCGTAGATGAATGGACATGGTTATTGTATGCGAATTTGCCTAGGGGTAGGAGCGTGTCCCAATCGTCCTGTCGTTCACTCACGAAAACTCGAATATACTGTTCGAGCTCTTGGTTAACACATTCAGTCTGACCATCCGACTGTGGGTGATACACAGTTGAGGCCGAGATGGTGATTCCCAGTAGACGATATAATTCGTGCATGAACTCAGCAACAAATTGGGGCCCTCAATCCGACAGCATCGATCTGGGTAGGCCATGCAGCTTCCACATGTTCTGGAGGTACAGTCGAGCTGAGCCCAGTGCCGTGACGGTGGTGTGAGTGGGTATGAAATGGCTTTGTTTACTCACCAAGTTGACTACGACCATTGCAGTGTCGAATCCGTGCGCATCGGGGAGTTTGACGATGAAGTTGATGCTAATGACATCCCATCAAGCTTCGGGTATTGGGAGAGGGTGCAGTTCTCTGAACGGTTTGCGTTTCTGTGCCTTTGTTCGAAGACACATATCGCAAGCCTTGCAATACCGTCCAATGTAATGAGACATGTGCAGCCACCAGTAGCTCCTCAAAACAAGTTCGAGGGTCTTCCAACGTCCTGCGTGTCCCCCAATTTTGGTGTCGTGGTGCTGTTCAGCAATTCTGCGTCGTAAGTCAGGGATCATAGGAACATAGATACAATCACGAAACCTCCATAGTCTGTCCTCTTTCGCCCATTCTGAACTTCGCAGTGTCTTGGTGCTCGATCCTTCCAAATCCTTCATCGCTGACAACACTGAATCTTTGTTTTTTCCGTCCCGTACCCCTCTTCTAATTTCGCGAAGTAAATTCCTTTCAGCTCCTTCGAAAGTGATTCCTTCAAGTGCACAGACAGCGAAAGATTCAGGTTGAAGTAGCGTGGTGTCATGATTATCGTCCGCACCATCATTGTGGTCTGCATGGCGTGACAGCGCGTCAGGCTTACCCATGCTCTTGCCTGGGTGATGGTGCATGATGAAATCGAACCTAGAAAGATAGAGGGACCAGCGGGCCTGTCTGCGATTTAGCTTTTTCGCAGTCATGAAGTACTCAAGGTTTTTGTGGTCCGTCCAAATCTCTACCTTATGGCTGGCACCCTCGAGGAAATGTCTCCATTCCTCTAAAGATCTCATTACCGCCAGCATTTCTTTATCGTGAATTTCGTAGTTTCGTTCGACTGCGTTGAGGGATTTCGAATAGAAGGCGATAGGGTGCCACTTGAGATCGTCAGATGACTGCTGTGAGAGGACTGATCCGGTCGCATAGTCTGAACTGTCTGCTTCGATATGAAAAGCCTTCAAATCGTCTGCAAAATGAAGGATAGGCGAGGACGTGATGCGTAGTTTGGTTTCGTTGAATGCCAACTGTTCCGATTTGCCCCAACTCCACTTTCGATCCTTTTTCATGAGCTCGAACATTGATTTTGCATGGTGGGAAAAACCTTCAATAAACCTGCGATAAAAGTTCGCGAACCCAAGGAAGGATTGTACCTCTCTTCGACTCGTGGGTACAGGCCACTCTGTCACGCCGGCTACCTTGACTGGATCCATACAAATTTCGCCCTGGGAGATGATTAATCCAAGGTATTTGATCGAGGTTTGTTCGAATTCGCATTTATTGTGTCAAAGGAACAATTTGTGTTGGCGAAGTCATTCAAGAACAAGTCATGTGACACGATGGTGTTCCTCGATGCATTTCGTGAAGATTAGGATGTCGTCCAGGTAGACACAGACCACGCCTTCCATAATGAGATCCTGGAAGATGTCATTCATCATTGTCTGAAAGGTAGAGGGAGAGTTCGTGAGTCCGAAAAACATCACCAGTGGTTTGAAAAGGCCACGATTGGTACAAAATGCTGCCTTCCACTCGTCACCCTCCTTCATGCGAACATTGTTATAACCCCATCGCACATCGAGTTTTGTGAAGTACTTCGCTCCCTGGAGTTGGTTGACAAGTTCCGAAATGAGGGGGAGCAGGTATCGATTCTTGATTGTAATGGCATTCAAGGCTCGATAATCCTGCACGAGTCGAAGAGAACCATCCTTCTTCTTGATAAAGAACACCGGGGATGCCATTGGCGATTTCGAGGGGTGAATGCGACCGCTACTAAGGTTTTCCTGAATGAACTCGTCCATTTCGGACTGTTCGCTAGGTGTGAGGGGGTAGACCTTGCAGCTCAACGCCTTCGCACCTGGGATTAGTTCAATGGCATGATCCCACACTTTGCGATCGGGGAGGCGATCAAACGATGATTTCGTGAACAGATCCTCAAAGTCGTGGAAGTGCGTAGGGACGGATTCGTGGAAGGTCGTGGGCTGGGTATTTTTGTGAAAGGCCTCAGCCAACCTCTGCGAAATGTTTGAAGTGGCTCGAATAAACTCCACTTTGCAGGGGATCATCACGACAAACACGCGATCGCCATCCTCGAGCAAGTCCTCCCCTGTATAGGGTTCGTCATCGCTGTCGTCGTCCTCATCATCATCGAACAGACCGGGGAACTCAGGAACATCCTCCATATCCACGTCTGGGGAGGGCATCGGGCCTGCTCAACATGCTTGAATACAGGCTGCTTCCTTGAAGGTGACCTTGCGCTCCTCGTTCGTTTCGTTCCGACAGGTGCGACAGTGGTCAGGGCATTGACTCATTTTGACCTCACCCAAAGCCCAATCAACTTCTGGGTTGTGCTTTCACAGCCAGGTAAGGCCTAAAATGATGTCCTGCTTCCCTAGACCAGTGACAGCAAACATCACGCGTTCGGAGTGGTCATGATACCATAGGACCATTTCCCATACTTCTGAAATACTGCCCGCTTCGTTCAGCGAACCATCCACGTTGTACACTGGGATGGGCCGACTAAGCTGTTTAGTCATTAAGTGATGTCGTCGCACGAAGTCAGAGCTAGCAAAGAGGTCGGTCACGCCACAATCAAGCAGCGCGTTCGTCGAAAGCACTTCGCTGGTATCGATGGTCTGCATCGATATCGGGAGTTCAAACAAGTTCACACTAGGGTTCAACACTACGATATAGCGTTCAGGGAGTCGCTTCTCCCAGTTTGGACATTTTCAAAAACGATTTCAAGGGGGTGGGGAGGTTAGTATGGCCTTAGGATCGTTCGAAGTAGTATCAGTCGAAGAAATAGAATTTGATTCGTACACTTCTTCTACTGACAATGCTGTGAAATGATTAATACTGGACAACGGTGGCATACTGGTCACTCGTTGTCCGGGCAAAAATCCTCTTTCACCTCCTTGTGCACCTCTTCATCTCGCTCTATCATCTCCCTTACGTCGAGCGCCATTAACTCCTCTTGTGTGAAACCTTGTCTTTCTTCGAGGTCCATGTATCGGACATCGAAGCATTTCGGGCATTTGGGGCGTGCATGGCCTGGCTGCCCACAACGAAAACACATGAGTGTACTCATATCCTTTGGTTGGGTAGACATCGAGATTCCAGGCACAGGGGGATTATGCAGTGACGGGTTCGAAGAATTTGCCATCGGCAGCGCATACCTCGAAAGGGGTATGGGAGGGTTCAAAGGCCTTGTCGTTGGTTTTCGAAATATGCTACCTCCGTTCGAAGTTGTTTTGTGGTGTGGGGTGGTTTGCGAAGAAGCGTGAAATGCCTCGTTGGCAATATGGTTTTCGTCGCGGAGGATCGCCGTGTCGTACCACTGCCTCAGAATTTCATCAGAGGGTCGCCCGGAGGTAAGGCAGGCCACGTGGTCCTGAATCTTGGGGTTAAGCCCTTGGCAAAATTTTAGGACGATGTGGGCCCCTTCAAAATAGCGCGCACAATCGACGATTTCACGAAAGTTGTCGACATACTCATTGACAGTTCGAGACCCCTGGAAGTATCTCAAGGGCTCTAGTTCAGTCCTCGATGTCTGAACTTCGTTTTTCGGACAGAAGTCGGTGATGAATTCGACGACGAACTCCGTCCATGTCGCATAGGGTAGACTCCCTATGGCTTGATAGCTGCACATTTGTCGATCGACAAAACGCGCTGTGAGCCCACTCTTCATGAAGGACATGGCCCACATGACCTTCGAATGCTCATCTTCGAACTGATGGGGTGCGAGATTGAGGTATAACTCGCACGAATTGAGGAACGAACGTCCCTTCGCGCGTTCACCCGAAAGGTCGTTTGGAGACGCTGGTTTGATCAAACGTGCTTGACTCGTGTTCGAAGGTTGTTCGTGGCGCAATTCGGGAGGAGGAGAGAGTGGAGAGTGTTTGGACGCTGGGTTTGAAATGCTGCCAGGGTTCGATGCACTTGGGAGTACATTGACGCGGTCACGATCCGTGTTCATTATGAACAGTTGTTGCAGAGATTGGTTAATCCCTGTGATATCGCTCTCAAGCTGCCTTCGCCAAGCGTCGGTTTCCTCTGTAGCCATTAGAATCTGATGTTGGATTGTGGAAAGGAAGTGGAGGGAGGGTAGAAAGGTTCACCCAAGCCGCGAGGAAGACTTCGAAAATGTACGAAATTTTCGTGGTCCAACTGACTGACTGGGACAGCCTGCTATTCTCAGTCCACCAAAGAGGAGACTTTTCTTCTGTAAGGGCAACCTTACGATCAGAGCCTGAACTCGATACTTGCAAGGGAAAACCAAAGAGAAAAGTCTAAGGTGTTTCCCTGCAAGGGTGCGACTATGTACAAGAAACCGTGTGACGAAGTAAAATAAACCTGTCTGTATGTGGAAGCAAGACAGGGGAAGTGAGCATGCATCAGGGGCACATCAACAGTAGTTCTGCTATCTCTAAACGAGTTCGAGCAGTGTTCCATAGCTTCAGCGTCATCGTCGAAGTGTAGGGGGTGGTCATAGACGAGGTGCAGAGTGGTAGAAGTCATCTGAAGCCGTACGAAGTTGTTCAAAGTAGTTCAAAGTAGTTCAAAGTGCTTCAAAGTGCTTCAAAGGTGTTTCGTGAGCTTCGCAGATGTTTGTAGGACTTCGTAGGTGTTCATAGGACTTCGTAGGTGTTCGTGGGTGTTTGTAGAGCCTCGACAAATGTTTGTAGACGTTTGTAGAGTCTCGTCAAGTGTTCCCCTTACAGCTATCGCTTGCTTCAAAGGCGGCAAGATCAGTGTATCCGGGTTCATTTCTGTGAATACATCACCGTTTAAAATACCTTGGCCCATTGGGGAAGAAAGGACATCCTGGGACGCATCTGTTGAGTACTTGCGATCAGCTTCAATGGCTATGTTGTCCAGGGTGATACCCGAGGGTTCTTTCGCAGTTGTGAACATTTTCTGTCACTTGAGTTGTTCCATGGCAGTGGGACATGGGCAAGAGACTCAATTGTTGTCCTTAATTGGTGCTTGGAGGCAATAGAGAGCTGGAGGTGAAGATTTTCTTGCGAAATGACGGGTCATATAGGATTCGTTGCTGAGACCGTTGGGTGTACTGGAGATGGTGCAGAACATTGAGGTACGATTGACTTTCCTGGAGTTGAAGGTTCGCGAGTAGGCAAATGTGGCCATTGTTGGAGTGCTGAAACTACAGGATGTATCGAGGCAGGTGCCGATGTTGTGTTAGATGCAACTTTTACCTTGTATTTTGTCGTGGGCGGCGCCTTGGTAGCCGGCACGTCGTAGCCATCCACATCAGAGAGGTCGTTGTCTTCATAGTCGGTTCTAAAATCCGCGTCTTGATCCTCGTAGCCGAGATTATCCTTGTCGAATTCGTTCCAGAGCAAAGCTGAAACATCATCAATTGGTGGAGGGGGTTGTACCTTGCTATACGTATCCAGGAGTTGGTCACAAATTACGGGCTTGAGCTCTTTCTCAAGAAAAGTAATATAGCCTCATGAACAGAGGGGTAGACTGTGCCATAAATTCGTGAAGATACCAATCGACATCTTGAAGGCCATTGAAGTTTTCGGTCTTGGAATGATGCTTGATCCATTTTGTGAACTTGTCGGGTGAAACGTGAGGCTGGAACTGTAAAGTTTGATGAGATAGGCATGGGTCATGGGCCAGTCATTTTTGTTCCAGTGGGGAGCCCCTTCAATGACACCACAGATAGGTCGATAGCAGTAGCATAAAATGTAGGCCGGGAGATCGTTTACATCAACAAGAGATGAGTTTGCGAGGGCCTCAAGCGTGTCCAGAAAGTCTTGTACGCCTTGTCCTTTGAAGAGTGGGGCATTTGGCAAGTTTGGCATAGGCATCAGCATGACGAATTGAGCAAAAGGTCAGTTGGAGCCATCTTGAACAGAAGGCATCGGTCCTTGCTTGACAAGGGCCTAAGGCGCCCTAAACATGTGAAAACATGCTGTGCCACGTCATAGGATGACTGAATGTGTTGATACCTTGCTTAGAATAACTTTTCTGGGAAGTAAACCTGTGAAATCGGAAAAACATGGAATCAGAAAAAAAGGGTAACTTAGCTTCCACGTGACTTGTAGGGCCAAAATGAACTTGATAGACTCAAACTGCTGGTGGGTGCGTTGATAGAAGAGACCAAATTGAGGAATAGCCACAAAATTTCCTTGTAGAGTGTTGGTAACACTTGTGAATGAAGTTCTCATGTGTAAATGACGTTATTAATAATGTGGCTCGTAGAGGAAAAAAATTAAGATGTTTTGAGTCGAAGAGGAGACATTTGGAAGAAGGAGGATCGAAAAGAGACTAATAGAGAAGTGAATGAACATAGTTACACCTTATCATATAGGGAGCTTGAGGGTACGACTCGAGAAGATGTAGTGGGTCCGTGCACCCAGTAATGATGTAGTGTTCATGTGACGCGGTCTTGGCTCCGTTGCCTGCATAACCCCTAAGCTCTCGCACTCTCATTTCTCAACAACATCCTCTCATAGCGAAGAAGAAGGTTGCCGATACCATGAGTAGCTTTCTAATGCAGTCAGGAAATAAAGCATCAGCAGACCCAACACAGCCTCCAGGCCCCATGCCTCAATCTCCTGATCAGGACGCCAACACACGTTCCCCCTCGTCCACATCTGACAAAGCGGAGGCCACTATGAACCTTGGCGATGACGATCTTCGGCTTCTTTGCGTTATCGAAGATGAAGCTGAGGTGTTTCCAATTGATGTTGAAGGGGCATCATGGCGCAATCCCAAGTTCATGGTAGGTGACCTGAAGAAGAAAATACAAGAGAAGTGAAAAAATGGTCCATTGGCTGGCATTGATGGCCACAGCCTAGTACTCAGGAAGGTGCGTGATATCGAAGATTCGCGATGTCAGACACTATGGCTTACTTCCCTGTCCTTTTAGCACAAAGATACCAATCCCATCAATGTGAACCTGGGCGACCTTGCGTCTATTTGCAGTGATGAACAACTGACTGAGAAATTGTCCTCTGCTCGTCCTGTTGGCTATATTTTTCCAAATCAACCTTCCCTCGATTGTTTACATATTGTTGTACAGAAACCAGGTACTGGTGAGTGATGGTGCTTTTCCATGGCTGAACACTGCTGATAGGTTCTTGCCCCAAAATTCCCGACTTTCCCTTCCAATTGCCATGGCAACTGCATTGATTTTCCCCATTGTTCACATCTACTGGTTGCCTAACCCGTACTTTTGTGTGTCCATACCCCTCAATCTGGCCACATTTTGAACTCCTCTGCACACCTCTCATGCCTCGCGCTCTGGTCTCTAGCTCACAAGCGGCCTCGCTCACCTTCAACTGAAGCTGGGGACCACCCAGCCAAGAAAATCCAGACAGAAAAGCCAAGCAGCCAAGCCCTGGTCACTCGGAACATTGGAATTTGTGCTGCTATTTCTACCATTCCCAACAATCCGGAGTGGTTCTCCAACCCTAGCCATATTTCCTACCTCCCATTTCCTTCCGTAGCCCTCGGTGCAAGCATGTGGTTTGAAATGAAAGAGGTCCAGGGATCCTACTATTTCCGATACATGGGAAGGTCCCAATTCAAGAAATTATATGAACTGGCTCAATCTCCTTCCTTTCTCCATCTCCATCAGAAAATCTAGCTGTACAGGTCATCTGGCTCGGGAAAGTCTCATCTGCTAGCTGCGCTTGCAGATTTTCTCATCCGTATGGGAGAGAGAGTCATCTATATCTCGGACTGTATAACTCTAGCTCAGGACTTTGTAGGCATGATGAAGGACGCATTTTGCTTCGCATTCCCGGAATCTGCGAATGCTATAGCATCTTTTGAGAGTGTTAACGACCTGGTGGGGTTCAGTTGCAACAAGTGAACTGGAGGTGTACCATTTTACATCATCGTTGACCAACTAAATGCCTTGGAGTCCAACGAACCGCAGCCCTCAAAGGCTGATGCCAAGCAGTCCTTAGAAAGAATAACATACAGCCACCATTACATATTCAGTGCATCCGCAAACGAACGGTCAAACCAGAGGGCAAATGAATGCCAGAGTGCGACGACTGTGATGAAGCTTCATGGAGGGATGGACGATGTATGTTAGCCATATCTGAATATTGTATTGGTATTGACATTATCTTAGGTTGAGATGAAGTGGTGGTACAAGCATTTTTCTGACTCGCTCCCAAATAAGGATTTCGGGAAGAAAGAACGCCTCATCGTCGAATATTTCACGGGACGTATTCCACTTCTCCTTCGTGACCTCCTCCAGTTCCAAGGCCAACCATTCAATGAACATCTGTTCTTGTCATCTGATGGGTTACGAAAAGTCACGCATGACATTGTTGAATTCTACCAGAAGTCACAAGAAGAACAAACTTGGCCTGCACATGAGAAAATGTATGCGTATTCTGTCCTTGCTCTCTGTCAACACCTGAGTTCTTCCAGGTTTTTTTCAATCATGGATGCCTGTCTTTGAGGTGACAAGATCACCAACTTCTTGAATCACATTTTTGATCATCGCTACTTCTACGTGACTGAAGACCACATCACACATTGCAATTGCAGTGTTGTATTTCAAGTAATGGCAGGGATTGTGCATGAACACGAATTCTCAGTGTTCTCCGGCCCCCAATGGTATAGTGTGGTGGAGCTGTCGTTGAGCAACCCTGTCGTGCAAGGTTTCTTGGTCAAGAATGTTTGTATTTCTCGAATTGCTGCCGATGGCCTCAGAGTCATTGATGAAAGATTGGGAAAAATGGGGCATTCTGTGTTTCACCATCAACCAATTTGGCAGAATTTGCTCTCCTCTGACCACACTCATTGCCTCTATGTTCCAACTGACTTTAACTTCCAGGCAGTAGATGGTGCTATCCTGCTTTTGGACCAAGCGAAGAAAATTGCCTACTTGTTTCTCCTTCAAATCACATTATCTCTCTGCCACAAGGACTCTGAGGAAACCTTTTATACAGAAATGTGGCAGAAATGGACCATGGAGATCACCGAGGCAGGGTTTAGCAAGATTCACATGAAATTTGTCTGGATCGAGCCTAATGCCAAGGCAAAGCCTGAAATGTCTAGAACTACTCATCAAGGGACAATGCAAGTGCATCCGAAATATGAGAGTGTCCACATTGGCGTAGTTGACGTTGACCCAAAGTTGGCAGGGAGACTCCAGCATGTTGTTAAGGCCACTTGATGTCAAATGATCATTCGCTTCCCTGTCAATTGATTATACTGTGTCCATTCCTCTGTACAATGCATGAAACTTGCCACTTGACAAGACAGAATAGAGAGCATAGTGGAAAATGACGAAGCGTGTTGTTTAGCACCATCTGAACGAGTCACATGTTAAAATGACGAGTCAGCCTTGAGGCAGATGGATCACCTTCCCCAGGGTTTTAGCAAAGGGGGAGGGGCCATTGAGCAATGGAATGGACAACCATTGACATCTGTTAGTGAACCGAAACACGTCGAGAACACGTCAGAGCCGGACAGGAGCCAGCTCATGTTGGTAGACTTCAAGAAACCCTGTTTCTTGACAAAAACGTCAGCAAACACCAGACTGCCTATGCTGTCCACAAAGATTCTAACAGGCCACTTATCTGTTTTCTCATTCCATATGCATCAAACGATGCATCAGAACCCTCCCTGCGGTCCTCTGCTGTCCGCATCCCCAAGGTCTCTGTTGCCCAGCGACAATGAGCTCCAGCCTCTCCTGGATACCCTGAAACATTGTTTAAATGAGGTAGATCGAGGCAGAGGGGTTTTAACATCCATAAGCAAAGAGGAACATGTCAGAAATGCATTTGAGCCAGACATGAGTTGGCTTATGTTGTTGAACTTCAAGAACGCCTGTTTCTTGACGAAAACCATCAGCGAACATCCAATGGCATGTGCTATGCTGTCCCCAGAGTTCCAAACAGGACACTCAACCATTTTCCAATGCCTTGTCTCAACGCAAACATTGTTGGATGCATTTTAAAACATTCCAGGATGCTTCAGGAGCAAAAGGAATCCATCCTCAAGTTGTTCAACATCATTGGCTTGAAGCTGCAGGCAGGGGCTAGTGTTAATGCTCATAATGCGGATGAAAATTTACACAAAACAACAAGAATTGTCGTGTTGGGGAGTGGGGACAACATCTGTCTCGAGTTTACACAGATTCTTCCAAGCACCTTGCTAATAAGCAAGGGGGAGGCGAGTAAACATCACTGGTGATGATACTCAACCCGGAAACCCAAACAAAACACCTAAAAGGGTCCTATTTTGTATAACACAAGTCAGAGGAAGGTTGCAAGTTGTTCTAAACTTTCACCGATCTCCAGATATGATGGGGGAATTGATGTGAAGCTATTTCGGGATGTGCAAAGTTATTTTGGGACATTGCAATGATTTTCAAGATGTTGCAATGATTTTTGAGATGTTGCGATATTTTTTGAGATTGCGAAATAGGTCTTGACGATATTGGTGAGTGATGTAAAAATAGATAAATGATGCAAGAGGTGAACGATGATGAATACGAGAGGATGACAATATTTTTGGAAGGCTAAACACAAATGAACAAGTTTCAACAAAGTCCAAAGAGTTTTGGACTGAAACTTGTGACTCAAACGATGAGAAGAGAGTTTTTAGCTCTCAACTATTAATACTAGACTTGGGGGACGCTTCCCTTGTTATTTATCATAGATAATACAAGGTTTTTATGTTACAAGGAATTGTAGCTAAAAGGGGAAAGGAAACATGAGGGAAACATGAGGAGATGGAAAACATGTGGACTTCAGGGATAAAGTGATAACCAATATGGAACAATAACCATGAGTCTAGGGAGTGTGGGAGACAATAAATCGAAATATAGACCGTCCTTTTGTTCTAAAATCATGAAAATTGCAAAATATCGTAAAGTATCGTGCAATGTGCCTCAAGGTGATGTGAGCTGTATCAATATAGCCAAAATGTGGTTCGTCGAAGTTGATTACATAAGGGGGAAGTGATGGGAAGCATGCGAAGTGTCAGGGTCCATGCTGAAGTGTGCGAAAGAGGATCAAAAAATGCGAAATCTTCGAAAATGTCTGAAATTTGATCGGAAGCTCACTAAACAGCTGAAAAAGGTTCGAAAGATGCCGAAAATATATGCGAAATGATCAGGGAATGATCGCGAATGTTTGTGGCTGTGCATTGACTATCTGTGAATCCATGAAATCAATTTCAGAGCTTGTGCTGGCTAGTGGACCTATCACCAGACAAGTCAAAGAGGTCTTCCCATTGGCAGGGATCAAGAGAAACGGCGAAAATTGTCATTCTGAGCCATCAGAATGATCCCCGCATCAACAGGACAGGAATGACACTAAGATGACACCTCGCTTCCCTCTGAAGCAGGGCAAAGGGGGAGGGATAGTGTTTTAAGGTCTGGTTTGGTCCGGTTTTTCGACCCCAAGAGGGGCAACCGTGGACTGCAACCAGTCCAAACTGTTGCCCACCATTGACAGACCACAACCGAACCAAATACAACTGGTCCTATTCAGTTCAGTTGACCTCAAAAGACCAGTTTTGACCAGTTTTTACTACTCATTTTTAGTCTAATTTAATTCTATTATATACTTAATAATTCTAGTTACATCACCCTGCAAGCAGGTGCTCGCAGCAGTGGGACATTACGAATAAAAAGAATAAAAAGAAAAAGACTGAACAACAAAAAAGGGAGAAGAGAAAAAAAGAAAGAAAAGAGATAACTCACCGTCTTGCATTTGTAGTGAGAGTGGGGTGTCGTACATCGTCCCCCGGTATTTGTTGTTGTCAGCCTCGTCATTCGTTGTATCCCCCATTCATGTCGTCCCTGTGTCATCCTTGCGTTGTCATCCCTGCATTGTCATTTGTCATCCCTGCGTTGTTGTTCATCGTCCCATCCCTGTTGTTCGTCATCTCCCCTGTTGTGTGTTGCCACCTCCCCTGTTTTCATTGTTCGTTTTCCGCTCCCTGTTGTCCGTTTTTCACTCCCTGTTGTTTGTCAGCCCCTCCCTGTGTGTGTTGTCATTCATCATCAGCACCTCCATTACCCCCTATGAGCAGTGGCTCATAGGCGAGTTGGTGGTGCTGTGACATGGTGTTGTCCGTCGTCCATGGCTGCTGTTGCCATTGCCATCTTGGAGTGGTACTGTAACAGTATATACAGTTGTTTGGCTATTGCTATGTAAGCAATAGCCAAACTAGGTTTGTTTACGACTGTTGTAGGTAGCAACTTATACTTACAACGTACACGACATAACAATAGATTTGGTTCTAGTTCTGTTGGGTACAACGTAAGTGTTTGTCTGCCAAACCTCGTAACTAACTGTTACATTTTTTTGAACTTTCCAACTATTGGAAGTTACAAGCTAAAATTAGAATTTCAAACCAAGATATTTAGAACAACGACGACGCTATGTCCGGCACTCAGACCGTCACCCTGCGACCCGTGATCGCGGCAGAGGGGGCATCTAGGCCCCCGTCGCCTAGACAATCACAAGCTCCAAGGACAGGAGGGTCTTGGTACCCTCGACGAATGTCCGCCCCAGGTACCGCGCCGGCCACGAGCCACGTCACCCCAGTAGGACGGGACAGCAACGGACCATGGAGGCTCAGTATGGGTCGGGCTAGGCCAGCCCCACGCCAGGACGACAAAATCGCGACGCCAGAGCCTTCAAGAGGTATATTTGGGTCGCTTCAGTTGCCAGCAACCGCCTTTTCGCCGGTAGTACGAAAGTCGTCCCCAGTCCCGTATCGCGCACATAACTATACGCCGGAGCCCGAGATGATCGAATTGGAATACAACGATGGCGATGAGGAGGCGGAAGACGACGCATTGACGATCCTCAACACTATCGAGGACAGCATATGGAATGCCTTGCCCTT
>QMFE01002815.1:0-10193 GCA_003314665.1 Tricholoma sp. MG77
ACCTGATTAGTATTCCCTCGTGTGAAGGTTATAAGCACCCTCCTACCACATCTTACAGTGCCCATTGTCCTGTTGTCCTGTTGTTGTCCATCATTGTGCTGTAGTTGTCCATCATTGTGCTGTCATTGTCCATTGTCATCCTGTTATCCACCCTGCAAGCAGTGGCATAGGTGTGCTGTCTTGGTGCTGGCTCATCATTATAGCAGAGTTAAAACCTAAAAAAACACAAGAAAACATTAATTAGTCCAAAAAAAGAGAAAAGAACATTAAAAAAAAATTACCTGGGGCCCAAATGACATTGTTTGGGCCTGATGTGGTTTGTTTGCGGCCATTTTTGGTGTTATCTGATGTGAGAGTGGGCATGGCAGTGGCAGTGGTGGCAGTTGACAGAGTAGGGAAGGTGGTGGGGAGGTGAGTGGGAGAGGGAAGGTGGTGGCATTGTTGATGTTGGTGGTTGATGTTGATGTGACATGATGTTGATGTTCAACATTCATCAGGTGATGTGTTGAGGGTGGGCTGAAATGACTTACGAGTAAACAATTACAGCACAGATGAAAAATCACCTTTTTTGGGATGAAAAAAATCTCTTATTATTCATATTCCTGTGGTGTGAAATTTACCCTCTCAGTCTGACTGAAAAAAAAACAATACCTGCCAGTGGAATTCACCCTTTTGAGTTATGAAAACCCACCTAGTAATTTACCCTCTAATGGTATGAAATTTCCATTCAATCTTGAGCTGAACAACACACCCTGAAATCCTAGACCAACTGTATGAAATTCCTATCATTGTCAAAGGTGAACAAACATCCCCTATATTTCAGCCACTCATGGTATGTTATTCCACCTCACCAACTTGGCTTAATTCAGCCATATATACATGTATTATGAAATCAGGGTTTCCTGAACTAAGCAAATGAAAAACAGGCACCACCAGGTTCACAAGGTCAGCCTCTCCTTTGCCTGTATCTGTCCCCTCATGGGGCCTTCAACTCATGTCCTCGTTTGTCCATCCTTGTTGCTATAAATTAAATTGTTGGTTTAAAAAATAAAACAGATTGAAAAAGGAAAGAAAAACTTACCTATTCAAGGAAGTGTTGTCATTAGTGTCCTGGTCATGTCGCTGCTGGTGTTGTTGCTGGTGCCAGTGCCCTCTTTGCACCCATCTTCTCATGTTGATGGTTAAGGCATGACATGGGTACAGGTAAACCCATGATAATATGATTACAGGTATGCCTGGTTATGGGTACGGGTCAGACATTGCCATACCCAGGCAATACCACACCCGTTCCCATGGTTGTATGGGTTTTTATGGGTACTGTGTAATCACATGACCTGGTTGATCAACATCAACAACAACAACAAAGACAACAGCCCCATGGCTCTGGAAACCACCTCGCCTGTCTACTCAGGCAACAATGGCCACTCCCCTGCTCCAACAGGAGTGGGGTGATTTCTGGTTCTATTCTAGGCAATAACAGCAACAACAGCCCCTCCCCCACTCCAAATGTGAGTGGGGTGATTTCTTAGGCAACCACGGCCACCACCACCCCCTCCCTCATTGCAAACATGAGTGGAGGGGTTTCTGATTGTATTCTACATGACTACAGCCACCATCACACCCCCGTGCTCCAAATGCGAGGGGGATGGTTTCTTGTTTTATTCTAGGCAACCACCACCGCTGCCACCCCCTCACTCCACACGCAAGTCGAGGGCTTCTTTATATTCTATGTGACTATGGCCCCCTCCCTCGCTTCAAATGCGAGTGGAGGGTTTCTTGATTTGTTCTAGACAACTACAACCATGGCTACCCCCTCCCTCGCTGCAAACACGATGGGAGGAGTTTTTCTTCTCTTCTGTGCAATGACAACAACAACAGCACCCCCAACTGCTGCCATGAACAACTGCTTGTGGGGTGGATTGCAGGTGGAACAACAATGGCAGAATGACAACAGGACAACAACAATGACGGGAACAACAATGACAGAACAACAACAATGGGACAACAACAACAATGGGAGGACAACAAGGACAGGAGGACAACAATGGGACAACAACAAGGATGGGAGGACAAGGACAGGACAAGGACAGGACAAGGACAAGGATGTGAGGACAAGGACAGGACAACAATGAGGACAGGAGGACAATGACAGGAGGACCATGCCCAGATGACAAGGACAGGAGGACCATGACAGGTAGGCAATGACAACAACAACAATGACAACAAGTACCATTACCCATGACTATGGCCAACTCCGCCCCTCCCTCACATGAAACGCGAGTGGAGGGGTTTCTTGGTGTAAAAATATATGTAGTATGTATATAAATAATAATTCTGTACAAAACCGAGCAACACCCCCCCCCAAACCCATGGGTATCCACAGTAACCTGCGCATACCCATGATAAAACCGCACCCTTAACTGTATGGGTGTGGTAACCCCCAGGTATTTTTTTGGGTACCTGCACCTGTACCCGTGAACATGTGTCATGCCTTATTGATGGTGTCTGGCCCATACTAGTTGTTGTTGCCATCACTCCATGGTAGTGTTGGGGTTGTTGGTGTGGCTGTTGGTGGTGGTGCCATTGTACTTGTTGATATTATAAACATAATCTGTAAAATAGTTGTTAGTAAAAGAAACAGAAATGAAAAAATGAGGGGGCTTGGGAGCCCATCCAACCACCTCATGAGCAGTTGCTTGTGAGGCTGGGGGTGGGTGGTGTGTTGTCAGTCTCCTCTCCCTGCACTAACCTGTGAACCACCCTACAAGCAGATACTTGTAGGCATGGGGCAGGCATCATGGCCTTCTTCATCTCCCTCTCATTTCCTCACCCACCCATCCACCCTGCAAGCAGGTGCTCACAGTGGTGGTGGTGGTGTTCCCCATCCATTGTCCCCCATTGTCTCCCCTCCCCATTATTGTTCTACCCACCACCCCACAAACAGTTGCTCATGAGGCTAGGGGTGGGTAGTGTGTCATCCATGGTCCTTCATTGGTCCATGCACCATCCACCCCATGAGCAGCTGCTTGTGAGGCTGGAGGTGCATGGGGTGTCATCCATGGTGGTCTGCCATCTCAGCGCTGTGGTGTCTGGGTCAAAGGAGGTTAGGGGGGTGTCAGTGACATGGCACATGTTGAGGGGTTTGGAGGTGCCTACCATGTGGGTATCCCACTCCCTGGGTCTTCTGGTGTCACTCATCGCCCTCCTGTACCTAAACAACACCCCTTACATCCTGTGTTGATAGGGAGAGGGTTGATGCAGGCATCAGTGGGTCTGGGTTGTCTTGCACCTGTCCATCGTTACCAGTAGATTAGAACCTGGAAAACAAAAGAAACAAATTAGTAAGTTTATAAAAACAAGAAACAAAAAACAAAAAAACTTACATACATACATGTAGGGCCCAAACAACACAATCATCATTTGGGCCCACATTGCATCCATTTGCTTTTTTGTGGGGGTGGACTTAGGAATGGTGGTGGCAGGTGTGGGTAGAGTGGTGGTGGTGGGAAGGAGGAAAAGAGGGAGGTGGTGGTGTTGTCACTGTCATTGGTGGTGGTGATGGTGGTTTGATGACATGGCATGTTGAAAGATATGGAAAAAGAAAAAAAGTGGTGCCATTTTGTCAGCATTGGTGTTCATCTCAGTTTGGGTGGTGTTGGCATTGCAAGTGATGTTGGTGTTGCAGGTGGTGATGGTGTTGCAGAGCCGTTGTGGTTGTTGCAGTCATTGTTGTTGTTGTAGCCGATGTTGGGGGTTGGTGGTGGTCAGATCCCACAGTTGAAATTGAGGTTGTTGGTTGTTTGGCATGGTTGATGATGGCATCTGGGTAGTTGCTTGAGGGCAGGTTGGAGTGACTTGCTGCTTGGGCAATGCATATTTGGCATTGAGATGAAATTTAGCCCACTGTGGGATGAAATAGCATCTGAGGGATTTCCTGCAATAAATATATCAAGGGCATAAAAATATCAATAGTCAATTCAACCTCTAACAGCATGAAATTCCACTCTACATATCCTGAGCTGAACAACACACCCTGCAATCCTAGACCAACTGTATGAAATTCCTATCATTGTCAAAGGCGAAAAAACATCCCATATATTTCAGCCACTCATGGTATGTTATTCCACCACACCAACTTGGCATAAAAAGTAGAAATATACTGTACTTATATGAAATTCATACATTAAGTGTTTGGAACATTGCAGCCAAAAAGTCATTCCAAATTCATCCACTCTTAATTCAGCCATATATATTATGAAATTGGGGTTTCCTGAACGAAACAAATGAAAAACAGGTGCCACCAGGTTCACAGTGTAGTCAATGTGGGAGTGGGCATGGGAGTTGTGATGGTGGGTGGTGTTATGAACCAGAACGCAGGAAGGACAGGGTTGTAGAAAGGATTGGATACAGCTCAGCAGTACTGGAAAACAGCATGGGAATGTGCACTGAGGACTTAGCTGATGCAAAGGTGCGAGAGCAAGGGGGTGGCACAAGCGCGATAAGCAAGAGCAAGAGCATGTGCAGTCGATGACGAGCAAGTGTGTGCTCCATGCGCAGATGTATGCACATGGGTTGCGCTCGAGTGTGCACTGATGTGCGAAGGCATAGCACCTACAGAACAATAGTTACATGATTATCTGGAGTCGGGTAGGGGTTATGGAGCATGGTTGCATGGGACATAACAGGTGGTGACAGAGTTGTGATGGTTAGTATTGGAAAATGAAAGTGTTGTATGTGCTGAGGACGATGAGATGGTAGTAGATTAGGAGACTCGTTTCTATGTCTTACATTCCTCAACTGCATATGTCATGTGATTGCCTGTATTGGACTGAGGCACACAGATCACCTCCCAACACTCCCCTTTGAGCCGTTCCGCATCATTGCAATGAAAATGGATATTGCGCACATAGCAACACGGGTGCATCAAAACCTTCACGTGGGGAAAACCCTGTGGGACAAAACCTTCACATGTGAGGAAAGCTACCGGTTTTACAGCTCATCTCTTCATGCCTATATTGCTCTCTCCTTTGAATATGTATTCCTTTGAGAGATATGTTGTATTTGAGTCATGGTGGTCTTCACTACATTTCCTCTGTCAATGCCTGGAATGCCACACAGATGGTCATTACCATCCATGCCCAGTAATAGTGTGGTTCCTGGTCTCTCCTTCACAATATAGAATGGGTGTGCAGGACCAGGCATTGGGAATGAGTGGATGAGTATATGAATGTGTATTAGAGTTGGCATTTCTTCAACTCAATGGTATTTTGGATAAATGTCTTCCTTTGCTGATTGGCCTTTGAAGTGATATCCACTAAAATTATCATTGGTTTTATGGTGTGATTTCAGATAAATGTCTTCCTTTGCCATATATTGGCCTTAGAAGCAATATCTGAATCAATACACCAACTGGAAATTAATACCATATGTTAGTTATTAATGCATAGAAAGGCAATATGCTCATCTTTGATCATTGAATTTCATGATCCCAGTATTCTTGTTGGCCTTGGCCCAAAAAATAGATGGTTGGTCTGGTTCATCAGGATAATCCTCAAGGGGTTGACCAACATTTGATTGAAAAGCATTCAGCATAGCTCCGAAAATTCAAGTCTAGTTGTGTTTAATAGATGCAAGCTATACTTTGAGAAATTGAGCAAAAATGTCTCAGGTGGAGCAGATGCACAAAAAGTGCAGATAATGCGGAGATAGTTGTCAATGTCATCGATGTATAGTTAAATCGTGATGTAAGTCAAAATGAGCTCAGGGCCCATAACCTGTTGGAAAATGAAAGTGTTGTATGTGCTGAGGATGATGAGATGGTAGTAGATTAGGAGACTCGTTTCTATGTCTTACATTCCTCAACTGCATTTGTTGTGTGATTGCCTGTATTGGACTGAGGCACATGGATCACCTCCCAACAGTTAGTGATGCCAACAGCTAAGCCAATCAATTTAAAATATTCCAATCTGTAGCTTCAAATAAATAAAATAAAATTCTAAGAATGTTTGAGTGTATAGACCTCCCAGAAAGCCAGTGAGTCTCCTGCCAACACTAAGCAACACATCTAGTGTATTTGAAGATAATTGACTGGCTACAAAATGGACCATTTTTTGAGCCGTTTTTTAGCCAGTCAAATATTTCTGAATGGCTTGCATGTACTACTGCTTAGTGTTGGCAGTAGACCCATCAGCTTTTTTGTAGATCTATCTGCTCAAATATTCTTAGAATTTTTACCAATTTATTTGAAGCTATGAATTGAAATAATTGAAATTGATTGGCTTAGCCATTGGCATTACTAGTGGTGGTAGTAGAGGTGTGAGGGGGGGGCATCATTGTCAATGGTCATCACTGCAAGGGATTAGGCATCAGAGTGGAGCTTGAAAGCACAATGAAAATGAAATGCGAAAATGAAAGTGAAAATCATCATTTTTGCAAAAGTGAGGGAAGGGTTCGCAGAAAATATGGGTTTTGGAAAGTCTGGGGCGATCTGACGGCAATCTGTATGGTGGCAAATCAGCAGGCGAATACTCAATGACAAGTGACTTGTCGCCGCCAACCGCTCATTCCCTCCTTCTGGCAATACCTTTTCACAAATGGCACCAAGCAGGTCATTGGCAGGTCCTCACACCTGCCCGAAGTGTGGGTGCCTCTTGATACCGAAGTTGGCTCAAGGTGGGTTAGCTCCTGGCCATTACTATCTACATGTATGCATTTTGAACATGCTGTCGAACTTTGGATCTGTCCTCACGAGAATACTTACAGTGTCACTCCTGCCAAAAGTATATTTCGCCTTCCCCCGACAAGACTCTGATACCCCACTTGCGACACCCTCTTCATCAACAACCCATGCCAAACCACCATGCAAGAGGTCAGCCCCTTGTGCACAGCCTCACTGTGCGAGAATGTCACATAGTTGCTGCATCAACGCGATGTGTAAAGTGCACTGTGTCGACCACAAGGGTGGGTGTTCAGCACCAGTGCACAACTTCCACAAGCTCTCGCAATGCCAGCAAGAGAAATGGCAGCCACCTCAGCCTGAGAACTCAGTTTTTCATCCTTGCTGACCTGTCCCACCTCTTCTTCTCCCACACCGCTATCCTTCACCACTGTCTGAGCCTGTCCCTGCATATGCATTCAATATGGCTCAGCCATTCCCTGCTGATGAATTCTTCGACAATTTTATGAACGACTCACTGGTACTTCAGCTCCAAGCTCTTGAACAGGCGCAGGCAGAACGTGAAGTGGAGGATGAACAGGAACAGGCTGAGCGTGATGCAGTAGAGGAGCAGCAGTTCCAAGCAATACTGCGATCCTCCACTCCTGGGTCATCGGCTGGATCATCGCCCCCCAGTGACTTGCCTCAGCTTCCAGAGATGGAGGAGGAAGAACGACAATTGCAAGCTGCACTGGCAGCATCACATAACTCTTCAGGCAGTCTCTCCGCTTCGTCTCATCCCACGTCATCTTCCTCGAGCTCACCTTGGAATCATTTCATGGCTGTTGGTTCATCGAGGGGTAATGGAAGTTGTATATCTCTTTTAAGCTGGGCAGCAAGCCAGGTGAACAGGTTTATCTCTTCGAGCGTAAATCTACGTAACACAACATGCTCCTCTAGTTGCTGAAAAATGCGGCCAGGACCCATGTCGACGAGTAACAGTGTGGCTTGGCGGAGTTTGAATACTGTTTATTGTCAGACGGCCGAGATGCCACCATACAGATCGCCGTACAGATCTCCCTGGACTTTCCAACTCACACATGCCCTCAGGGTTCGAGGGCATATGGGAATTGGGAAGTCCAGTGAAAAAGTCCATCCGTCTGTCCATCGATCAGTCCGTTGGCACGTTGGCAGCATTACATAATAACTGGCTAAGGCTTGCAATAATACTAGCATATATAGATATACAGTACATGAATTGGATATAATGTACAAAAGATAGAGCAATATCGCGTGCACAGCAGAAGCAGATAGAACAAAGATAGCCATCGCACTGATAAGGGCATGGCGTGGTATGTATATGTTGTGGGCTTGATAATGGTGATGATGGACGGACCCCTATGAGCGTGGTCGTTCTCACTTTGTTGTTCCTTGACATTCGTCCCCACTTCTATTTCCCCCAGTAGCCGGCCCTGCCATCTTCCATGCCTGTATTGCTCATGTTGGGTATCCTACTGTAAATGAAAAACATCAGTGAATGATGAGAGGTGCACAATGTGCCACCCCTGATAATTTAAACGAACTAACCAGATCTTGTGTGACAGAGGTTGACGCATTGACATGTCCGAAGACATGATGTCCACCCTGCCCTTAGTCTTTTGGCAAGGAAGCCCAATCCATGTGTTGAGTAGCTCTGGGGAAGCTGCAATGAAGGCTGCGGAAGCGGCGAGGAAGGATATTGGAACATAGACTCAGGCGATATTCGAGGAGGTGACTCAAACTCGTTTGATGGTCCGCATCACATGCGTTATTTGTATGTATGTGTACATAGACTTGCCACAATGCCGCTGAGCTGGTGGCTGACGGATGGACGGACTGTTGCCTGGACTTTCCAATTCCCATATTTTCTGAAGGGTTCGATTCTTCAAAAATGATCATTTTTAAGTTCATTCTTGATCTCAGTCTGATGTTCATTTTTGAAAAATGAGACTAAAAATATGAGCCGAAAATTTGCCAAAAATTTGCCAAAAATGGCTACTGTGAATGACCCTAAGTAATACTTAATGATCACAGTCTATTCGATTGATCATTTCTGCTGATGTGGACAGCCCAAATACACCACTGGGTCCCTTGTTCCACATGGCCTAAGTCACTGAACTAGCTGAAAGTCAATGCAGGGTCCATTTGAAGATGATGATGATGGGATCTACAGCAGAAAAGTGGGAGCCTGGCTCAGAATATGCATTTCAGTGAAGGATAAATTTGGGGGTGGGCAATGTCACTGAGCTGTGCGGCACGTGATGTAACACATTGTGACCAGATTTGTCACAAATTCCTGACCCCAACCAAACCCACCCCATTATCCTCACTTCCTCACTTAATACTAGATCTTTTTTCAGTCTAAGGTATCTAAAATATGTCCTGCTACATATATCAGATAGTATTTGTAACAAAAACTAATAGTGTGTAATATTTGAATACAAAGGTCTAATTATAGTTAATTCAGATACTGATCGGCTTCTACATCAATAAGTGTAAATATAAGTCAAATCAAGTAAAGCACTACTAGCTTCCGTGGGGGCTCAACCACTCACATTCACGATTAGCTTTAGGGAGGAAAAATGATCACAATTGTTCTGTGAAGAGAATGTTCAGAACTGATTTTTGATTTTTGTCTTGCTACAGTGAAATATGGTCATCTGATGTACGATATTTCACTGTTCCAAGGTGAAATTAAAAAATCTGCTCTGAACGTTTTGTTTAGATGATCGTAATGATCATTTTTGTCCAATAGCACGAAGCGTGTAAAGGAGCGGTCGAGCTTCCACAGAAGGTACATGTTTGGCACTGTATTTTGGCAGGGCAATTGACCACCTGTTAGTACCTGGCATGTTTACTAAAATTCTGCTATGAACAAGTTATTCAGGGTCCATTTTTATGTACATTTACACCTTTATAATGTCCCACAGGATGTTGTGCAAGCTGCAATTGCGACGGGTCAGTGTTTTGGGCGTGTGACACATGTCACGCATAGTGTCACGCGATGTCACCGTTACTGGGCATTGCCCACCCCCATCGGATAATGGAGTGGCATACAGTTTGTAGTGAGAATTGCAAATTGCCATCAATGTATTATCCTGCCTCCAAGTCACATGTCGTAGGAGGTTCAAATTCATTCATTGGGTTCACCATTGAAACATATCTTAGTGGAAACGACCCGAACACGCGCGCAAAGACTCGAATTAAGGGACTAAAGCCAACGTAAAAATACAAACAACTGGCGTGAAATGAGAGGTAACGATGCTAAGATGGATAATATGGCGCTCTGAAATGCACGAGCCTGGCCTGAGGAAATCTGATTGCCGTAGAACTTGAATCCGCCAGCCAAGCCCATAACATTACCTGGATCATATTGTTTCTTGATGCTCTCCAATCTTCCGACATTCTGCCCGTAGATATCCTCCAAGGACGTGTCGAAAGCAGCATAGTTGCCATATACAGAGGCATTTGCCACATCTTGGCCTTCAGCTATGGCCTT
>QMFE01002824.1:0-13649 GCA_003314665.1 Tricholoma sp. MG77
AGATGGGTTTGACAGGAGAGCTGGTGAGGTAAGGTATTTGGCGGGAGATAGTGCAGTGGACCCTCACAGCGACAGGAAGAATGATATAGCAGACGTCGGCGTTGGCTGTGGAAGGTGTAGAGCAGAATGGTGCAACAGTAAAATAATTTGAGGCACACCCTTGCCTATGCTCATGATTTCATTCCTGCTGATGAACGTTACCCATCCTGAAACGTAGGTAAACGAGCTGTGTATCTGTAAAACATGGATGTGTAGCGGTGAGTGAAGGAGCAGCTAGTAGAGACGCCGAGGATATTTACCTGTCGCATAAAATTCACATTCCCAATGCATTCGTCTAAGAAGAGAACGAGCTCCACTGTTGCATGCCATGGCCCCGTAACTACAAGAAGACGTCCATGGCTCCATGCACTGGCATTACCAAGAGCCGAGTTGGAAGGTCTTGCAGTGGAAGAAGGGTATTAGCTCCCAAGCCTCCTCTGGAGCACCTATTTCTCCCTTCAGCGCTAGGCTGCTACTGAGGTGGACGAAGTTTAGTACATATGGAGACCTCAAACCAAACTCAAACTTGAACGGTGCAAACAGTGGATTCCATCATCACGTGGAGTCAGTCTGCGTTCAACCAATTCTTTCCGACACCTACTAACTGGTACTAGACTGACTCTTTTTATATAGAATACAAACCCTTCTGCCCTGGGGTGGGCCTGCTCGCGTGACTAGGTACCTCGCTTTCACTTGCTTCGCTAACTCGCGCTCACCAACACCCAAGTTCACAGATTTGTCGATATGCATTATGTTGAATAACTCCGTCGCCCAAACAACCCAGTGCAGGAAGCCCGCTGTAAGGGCGCAATGATTGCTAGGGTGCGATGAAACGCCACCCACTCCGAAGGCAGGTTCGTCCATTGGAATCCTTCCTCACCATCAACAAGCTTCAACTGTTCCATTTCAGACCACTTTTTCGGCTCATGATACTCTTGGTAATCCACCGACCGACTATCTAACGATCTTGCTTCTCTAAACTGGGAACCTCAGCGCTGAAAATAAGCAAGGAGCACATATCCTTTTCTACCACAGCCGGATTCCTCTACGTATACGAACAAGTATCAAGCAGCCTAACTTTCCACGCAAGATGAAATCATCTATCCAATTCTGTTCCTCCCCACCCTGCACCACATCCACTGCCAACTTTCAGTGAACGCTCGTCCCTCTCCATCCACAACGTTCTTCACAGGTGTTCGTTAGAGATTTGTCACGTCAACGCAACGAATACCATCATTGAAGGTCTTTTATCATGATGTCACAAGACCTTTATGCCGCGGGATTTTTCCAACTTGTTCTCAGCGTCATATTGCTCCCAATTGCCTGCGTGAAGTTTTGGTTGATTGAAGTCAGGTTCTTTTCTTCTCATTTCCAAGGCATGTTCAACCTGTTGCACTCCGATACATTGGATTACTTGCTTATATACCTTCATTCTCAGGGCTTCCATAGCTACATATCACTCAAGTCCTAGTCATGGTGGATCACTGTCGCCTCGCGTCCTCTCCTATCACCATCACCATCATCCCAACTACCACGTAACGAATTTTCTTCCGAAAACTATCCCCATTCAATACCGTGACTCGAACCCCCAACTTCGAAGATCCATAGAATGCCCTTCCCCTTTCCAATTCTAAAATCAGACCGGAGTGGACAGCCCTTGTCTGTATGCCCTGCTTTTAGTCAGGAGGATGGGGAGTTTCGCCGTATGTGATGGGCTGCATTCTGTACGAGTGGCTGAATGGGAGGGCGATGAGAGGGGAGACTGGGGACTGGGAAATTGGGAGCGAGGAGGAGAGATAAAGGGAGGGACAGGAGAGAGGAGAGGGGGCAAGCGGAGACCTGGGATTGGGCGGAAGAGGAGTGGGAACGCGAGGGAGAACGTGCGAGTATGAGGTGGGTTTGAAGATGTGGAGGGAGAGCCGAACGGAGCGTGCATTTGCAAAGCATGCCTGCTGTACCTGGCTTGGGAACGGGGTTTTGGGTGGGGCTATGGCTTGGGCTAGGTTCGCGTCCTGTGATTGGGAGGCAGCGGAGCAGGAGTGCTAAGGCGGATGTGCGGCAGTCGCATGGTCATCCTGTGTTTGAGGTTGTGCCCAGCTTCGGGTGGACGAAGAGAAAAGGGCGGGGAGAAGGGTCATGATCTGCGTATACAGTTGCAGGGCGTGTATTCTAGGTCGGGATCAGGGTGGGAGCGGGGATAGAGACAACATACCCGAAGTGCGGGAGAATCTACGCACCTAAACACATACCCGCGTTATCCACCAAACCCCCAACATCGAGATCGGGATTGGGGTTTGGAATGCGGAGGAGTCGCAGTACCGGCGGGGAGGGGGTTCGTCCCTACGCGGACCGGTACCTGCAGTACGGTCGGCGGCGGGGAGAGAATCGCGATGTGGACACGGGAACGGGAACAGGCATGGGAACGGGCGTAGGGGTGGAAGGACGAGAAGGGGAATATCGTTGGCAGCAGGAGCAAGTGGGAGAATGTTCATTTGCCGGGATGGGCATAGTCATGGGAGAAAGCAGAACGTAAATGCGGGGACGAACGTACTGCTTCCACATCCGCATCCACCCGTACATGTGCAAACACGTCCGCTCGTGCTGCTGGACAAGCATTTCAGTGCCGGCGGGAAGGGGTCTACACCCCCACCCCCGGACTCGTGATGTCCACCCGCTCGCACTGCAGAAGCACAATTTCGACCTCAATCTCTCCCATAGCGCAGCTTTCTACCTCCACAACACCTGCAACAAGCTCTAGGGCAATGCCATTCGCAACTCCAGTCCCAGCCTCATCCTCAGCTCCAGCTCCAGCCACAGCCAACAGTCATGGTTGAAACTGCATCCGCAGGGGCTGAGTTCTGTTCTACGTGTACGCAAACATGAACGTGAACGTGTACTTACCTCTGAGCCTGATAAGTGTCAATCATCCCCCTCCGCCGACTCTCCAAGACCACATTGTCCACTTGCCACAAATGAGAGAGCACAGGTACCCCTGCCAACACCTCTACCCACCTCGACCTCCTACACTTCTTCTCCGACAACCGCAAATATGACTCACATCCTCTTCAAATCAATCCCCGCTTCCTTCCTCCCATATCCCTGTCCCCAATTCTCGGGTACGGGCTTGGAATCCGCTATGGTTCAGGTATGTCTATAGGGGAGGATCAAGCCCTATGTCGAGTGTTCTTGGGCGGGGTGCTGGGACAGGAGGGGAGGGATTTGCATGGGTGTGGGTGTAGCTGCTGGTAATGTCGCGAGTTCCAATGTGCATCATAGGCAGCCGCCCTCCGAGTCAGCCTCGATGCATCCCGACAGTCGGCCTGTCGTGGGAGCGGCAAAAGGCACAGATGAACTGTTGTTTGTCCCCCACTCCACCAGACGGACAAGGCAATACCAGTCTAGCGTCGAGTCCAAGCGGCCCTGAAGGGGATATGGGCTATTTGTATTCAGATTCTGCGCATGAGTGTTTCTGTGTACCGCATGTTGTGCAAGCATATGCTAATCCTGTGAAATCTCTGCATGGAAATTTTGATTCAGATTCCTCTAGCAATCAGCAGCAAAGATTAGATGTCTTTTTGCAAGCAATTCATACTTCCAAGGCCTCGTTCAAATATCGACGAACCCCTACCAACTTGCCCAACTGTGTTCGTCTTCCTGGAAGCTCATACTCGCGCTGTGGCTCCTGCCCCGCCGGAAGGTGGATGCGGTGGAGAGACCACGAGAGCGAGAAGGGCGGGAGGTTATTGGGATCGGGGTCAGGGGAGTGGTGGTGTTTGGGGCGGAGGATGGGAAAGAAGGGAGGGGCGGGGACGAGGATGAGGATGCAGATTCAAAGGTGTTGGGCAATGAAATTGGCCTTCTCGCACGCTTCGCTGAGCTTGAGGTCGAGATGGACGATGGGAGTACCGCGTTGGAGGGTGCTTGTCCTTCCTGCTACCGTCGTCAACTTCGTCTTCCTTGGCATTGCTTATGACGACGATCTCACGGTTGAGAGCCTGCTTTCCCTCTTCGATGAGCATAGAGATCTTAGCCCGGTCCAATCCATCTTATCAACATTGTATGCCGGCTGTACGATACCGAAAAAGAGCAGTAAACATACCCAAGTCTCTACACCGCCCGCACTTCATTCATCCTCGCCTTGTCTTGCAAAACTGAATTCCAGCTGTGGTGGTGGGAAAAGCGCGGCGGGAGCGGGGGGCATGTGGGAGGAATTAGTGACCCCGTGGTCAAGACCTGCGATGTGCCGGGATGGTGCATTTACTCATGGAGCCCACGGCATCTTGTGGTTTTCTGGTGCAGCTTGGTGAAGAGGTGAGTGCGGGCACAGGCATGGATGCAATTCGTGGAGGTAAATTTTGAGCATCCTGGGTCCATTCACCTTGGTCGTAGGGTGGAGGCGGTGGTAGTCGTTCGGGTTCTTTGCCACAGTCTCGCTAGCTAGATAGTATGTTAGCTATAGATTTAGAACAAACGGAGGGCAAGGACATACAGGCAATATACCGTAAGCCCCACAGCGGTGCCTATAAGCTAAATGCTGCAGGCGGCTGGTACAATATGGAGAGACCACGCCAACATTTTGCGGGTGGCGCAGCATGTCTACATGCAGAAACCAAACAAGCTGGTTTTTAGTGTATTTGGAAGAGAAACAGGTAGAGCAAAGGAGGATGCACAAGGGAGAGCATTGGATAAAAGTATTAAAAAAAATGTGCGTTTGGAGGGAACGGAATTGGGGAGAGCATAGCGTCAAGGTTTGAGGCAGGCAAGTGCACATCTATATGTGAAGTGATCATATCCACCTAATGGAATTCATCGAAGCCAGCAGGAGATCTTGTGTTCTTGGAGGTATGGGATGGCATAGGACTCGACTATGGTGAAGAGTTCGTCGAGGTTTGGGGTGTCCTGTTTTGGATGGGTTTCAAGTTATTTCGGGTGAGAGGCAGAAATGGGTGGATGAAAAAAGTTGTTGGGATATGGCGGGCAGAAGGTGGCTGGATGGGTACATAGTGGGAAAGTGAAAGAGTGAAAGGTAAATGAGAGTTAGGGTCGAACATGATAAAACAGGGGATAATGGGTAGAAAAGCGGGAAAAAAGAGGCCGATAACTGCGACGATGATGGGTGTTACAAGCCTGACAAGATAGGGAGAGACGGGCGGGCGAAAAGGAGGAAAGTATAAAGAGAGAGCGCACGGAAATGCAGTGAAAATCGAAAAAATGACGTGGAAAAAGTGAAACCACTTGATCAGAAGTGACCAATATGAAAAACGAAACTTGATCATGGAACAACGTGGCATTGGCAGTGGAAATGTCCAAACGCCGATGGAAAAAGACAAATTTTTGGAAACGCGAGGCGGCAAAATGGAGAGGAAAAGACAGACCTTGAGGGTTGGTACAGTTTTGCTGAGGAATGCCTTTTGTAGCTTGTGCCGTCAGTCGCGGACTTTGGCTGCTTCGGAGTCATGGGCGAAGGCTGTAAGAGAAAAGGTCAGTGTTCGGACCCACGATGACGAAAATTAGGAAATGATGAAAAGAAACGGTGGCGAAACAACTGGGAAAGTGATTATTAACACTCTATATACATACATAGGTGTTATGGAAGGGAGCCGGGTTAAGCAACCAACACTGAGGTGGACAATTCAGACAGGATCAAAATATCTTCGTTGCACAGAAGTGGGAACGTTAATTACTACAATTGAATGAATAAGTATTTACTATACCTTCGTTGCACAGAAGTGGGAACGAAGGTTGAATATAAAAAATAACGGTCTATATCAAAGGATCTTCGGACCGTGTAAGTAAAAGGCCGCATCAGGCGCGCCGTGTGTTTCTTGAGAGCCGCATCGGGCTCATCCATTGTCTTGTGGGGCATTGGTGGTTTAGGTAATGATGTCGGTGACGCATTATCAGGAATGTCGTTGATGTCATCGGTGGTGGTTGTCGGGTGCCGAGCGGGGGCCCGACTGTTGTGATGATGGAATTGTGGATGTTGGTGTAGTCGTGGATATTAGTGTTGTCAATGTAGGAATGAATAGTTGGTATATGAGATCGGGATACCGATCGGGGTCCGACGATGAAGTGTGTTAGTACTGTCGTGAGTCTGCAGACTTACATGTTATCTACCAAAAAAAGCGAAGGGATAAGGTTCAGGCTGAGTGGAATAGTGTGTTCATCATCGGGAACGATGAGCGGTAACAACGTCGGAAGTAGCTGGATTGCCCATCACAGTGAATTTGTAGATCCAATGTTTCATTGCCATGTCCCGTAGTCTCCCCGGCGCCCGAACCAAACACTTTGCCTTTATAGCTGGACATCGCCTGCATTTCGTTTGTAACTCCACACGAAAGAGCGTTCGATTACCCAACCGGCAAAAGAGATAACACAAAGTGTCGCAGCTCCTGACCCAGACTGGCTGCAACGTGCTATCTCCAGCAACGGTTCAGCGAGGTGAATCACTTGGTAGAAGGACACTCGCCAAACTCATTCAGTCCTGTAAAGAGGTGTTAGCTTCCACTTTAAGTGCCGGTAATACTGGACAAATACTTACCCAAGCTGCCGTCTCCACCACTCTGCTGAAGTACGGCTGAGGCCCTCGTCATCGCATCGGCAATAACAGGCGGCTGATGACCAAGGTGTTTGCCGACGGTGGCGGCGAAGGAACTGCCAATATTAAAGAAGCCGTACTCCTGGAAGGGCTTCGGGAGCACGCCGATATGCTGAAAATCCACGATGTAGATACATCCAGTCGTGGCGTCGATGAGGAAGTTGTCCTTGCAAATGTCGGAATGGTATATGGAGAACTCATTTGACAAAGAGATGGGCGGCGTCAGCTCTCCCAGGCAGCGCGAAAGCGCCTGCGAGAGAGAAATGGTTCAATAACGGAGCCATGAAAGTAGTCAGGGGGTGAGATTCATACCTTATTGATGTACTTGGTGACCGCTTCGGAGCTGACAAAGGGTACTGGCGCCTGTTGCCCCTTGAAGAACGGGTGCCAGACACATGCCTTCCAGGTCGAAATCCTGCCAAAGGTAGCAGGAACTGAAGGCATCTGGTCGAAAAGCCACTTGACGGCAGAGGCGACGTGTTGTATGGCATAGTCCTCTGGAATAGAGTTGCAGGCCTTCAGGGAGGGCTGGTTTATTTTCTCCATGACGATGAAATGGTATCCTTTCCCACAGAAGGCACTGTACACGGCGGGAATGCAAGGAGCCGATCTGTCCTTCTGGGTGAGAGCGTAAAATAATGACTGAGTGCTTGCCTCATCCAGAAGGTCGTTGTCGCCGTACTTGACGAACAAGGTAGGTTTTCCCGGCCGGTCGAAGTCGAAATGGTTGGTCTGGTTTCTCTGGGCTGGTGGCAGGCTGTTGAAGTACTCGACGATGGCGTCAAGCTCGGGCTGTGACAGCATGCTGGAAACGGTCTATAAATAAATGTCGTTAGAACGTACTAATAATAAGAGTTAAAAGAGCTTAGTCGACGAACGAGGTGACAGGGAAGGATTTGGCTTGGTGGCAGAGAGCTGCAAGGGCAGAAGATACGCTGAGACGACGAACTTGAAGCTGCTTGGAAGCTGCCTTTGGCCGACTCGGATGTGTCAGCAAGTATTGGTCACCTTCAGGCTCCGAAGATGTGCCAAGGAGCCTTCGGAAAGGTAAATAACGTGTTGGAGCCAGGACCCACACCACTTTGTATCAGGCCACAAATGCCTATAAATACACGCCCTTCAGGGCTCTTCAAAGTAGTTAGTTCTACAAAGATCACACTTTCTCTTGCTCTTGCACCTGACCTTTGACAGTTATGAGTGCTGAGTCCGGTCTGCACAGGGCACCATTTTCAATACAGCAATTTGGTCTCCTTTAATGTAACTACTCAACGAGCCTCGCCCTCTCCCGACTTCAGTTCAGTTAAGGCACTGATGGCTATCGACTACAGCTATAAGAAGCGCCTAGTACCAAGCACATAGCGGGCTTGCACCTATGCTGCTATGCAGTCTGAGTCACCCGCACCTTCTAGACTTACATTTATACTAGCCAAGTTGTCTGTATCTTCCGGACCTACTCCCGGCATTTTCTCGACCCTACTTTCTTCTGCTCTTGCTCTTGACATTTGACACAACATCAAGAACTCTACATGTTCGTCCCTAGAATAGCTCGGAAAGGAGAATGGTTATACCGAGAAGAGGTCACGCATGCCTTCGACAAGACGATAATGCCGATACCTCCACATGCTTGTCCCCAATATAGCTCAAGAAGAACAGAATAACTATACGGAGAAGAGGTCATGTAAGCCTTCGATGGGACAATAAGGTCCACACATTCGTCCCTAAGATAGCTCAGAAAGAGGTCATGCAAGCCTTCGATAAGACAATAACGTCAATACCTCTATACGTTCATCCCCAAGATAGCTCGAGAAGAGCGGAATAGCTATACCAAGAATCGATGGGATGATAAGGCCGAAGCCTCCACACGTTCGTTCCCAAGATAGCTTGGGGAAAGATATAAACACCCCCAGAGTTGACAGCAAAGCCCTCGTCCCATACATCTCTCTCTACCTCGCTTCAAAGCTTCGCAGTATCAACAACCATGAGTGTTTCGCGCTTTTGCTACGTTCCCGTCATCCTAGGTTGATCCCTTGTTGTTCGTTTCAGATGACCAACGCCCACACTGCCCCGCCCAGTTCTTTGCCAGCACTAGCCAGCTCTGTGGCAATAAGATCATTGGCACCGCTCTCTCACTCCCTGACAAATACAGGGATATCGCACTCAAGGGTGAGCTCAACATCGAGTATCTGCCGACTGGATCTACCAACGCCGGTCAGGGCGAGGTTCCCAACAAGAATCATGTCGTCCTCCAAGTTCCATTCGTTGAGAAGGGCTTCAAAGTGGTGGATCCCATCACTGGAGACCACGTCAGGGTCCAGGGCACCCGCATCTCCATGGATCTCAGCGAGGAGGATGATCTTATGAAGGATATTGACAAGGACTGAGTGAGTAGCTTACTTGCCTAAGGTATTGACTTTGCTGATTTGATGATACTCGAACCTTGTAGCTCGAGGAGCCATACTTCAAGATGGCGATGGGCAAGGACTACTACCCGGGTACGAGCTTCTCAAATACGAGGCCAATTTGGCAGCGAACAAGATTTCCAAGTTCAACCAGCTTGAATTGGCTACGCTTGGCACCTTCATTGACTTCTTGACTGGCAAGAATCTCCACCAGATGTCCTTCTTGGGCTACGGCACTGCCTGGAAGGGTTGACGCGACTTCACGTGCGTCGAAGTCTCTTATTCGAATCTCACCCACAGCGCTGACATCGTCCTTTGCTTCTCGTTCTCTCTTTTTCTTTGCCTCCCTTCTTGTCTCGTGCAATAGTATGCAGACCGTCATTCTGTTGCTCCTTGTGAACAAGGTCTCGAAGATCAACCACGACGGCGAGGCCTTGCAGGCCAACATCACCAAAGTCCACCACAGGGAGAACTGCCACCACGACAAGCTCATTGATCGTGGCCGATTCCTCGGTTACGAACGCGTCATCCCCGACAAGTTCAAGGACGCTTACGAGCCCGACGAGGCCTATGTCGAGCCTGGCGGTGGCGGTTCGACTCGTTACCCACCAAACCACCAACATTGGGATCAGGGTTGGGGTTTGGAATGCGGAGGAGTCGCAGTGCCCGCGGGGAGGGGGTTCGTCCCCATGTGGACCGGTACCTGCAGTACGCCCGGCGGCGGGGAGAGAATCGTGATGTGGACATGGGAACTGGAACAGGCATGGGAACGGGCATAGAGGTGGAAGGACGAGAAGGGGAATGTCGTTGGGAGCAGGAGCGAGTGGGAGAATGATCATTTGAGAGAAAGCGGAGCGTGAATGCGGGGACAAACATACTGCTTTCACATCCGCATCCACCCGTACGTGAGCAAATGTGTCCGCTCGTGCTGCTGGACAAGCATTTCAGTGCCGGCAGGAAGGGGTCTAGTACACCCCCACCCCCAGACTTGCGATGTCCATCTGTTCGTACTGCAGAAGCACAATTCCGACCTCAATCACTTCCATAGCGCAGCTTTCTACCTCCACAACACCCGCAACAAGCTCTAGGTCAATGCCATTCGCAACTCCGGTCCCAGCCTCATCCTCAGCTCTAGCTCCAGCCACAACCATAGTCACGGTTGAAACCGCATTTGCAGGGGCCGAGTTCTGTTTTATGTGCACACAAACATGAATGTGAACGTGTACTTACCTCTGAGCCTGATAAGTGTCAATCGTCCCCCTCCGCCGGCACTCCAAGACCACATTGTCCACTTGCCGCAAATGAGAGAGCACAGGTACTCCTGCCAACACCTCTACCCACCTCGACCTCCTACATTTCCTGTCCAACAACCGCAAATACGACTCACATCCTCTTCAAATCAATCCCCGCTCCCTTCCTCCTATATCCCTGTCCCCAATTCTCGGGTACGGACTTGGAATCCGCTAAGGTTCAGGTATGTCTATAGGGGAGGATCAAGCCCTATGTTGAGTGTTCTTGGGCGGGGTGCTGGGACAGGAGGGGAGGGATTTGCATGGGTGTGGGTGTAGCTGCTGATGTAGCTGCTGGTAATGTCACGAGTTCCAATGTGCATCATAGGCAGCCGCCCTCCGAGTCAGCCTCGATGCATCCCGACAGTCGGCCTGTCGTGGGAGCGGCAAAAGGCAATGCAAGCGGACCATGCCCGGATAATGAGGAGATCGAGGTCCGCCTTGATCTACCTAATACACAACTGCCGGGGGTGGGGGCGGGGACGAGGACAGGAGCAGTGGAAGATTCACGTGAAATTGTTATTCTTCGTGATAGATATTCAAGTTGTTGACCGATTTGGTGATGGTGTTCATGGCTTTGGACAGGTTATTTTATATGGAACAATTTAGCCTTTTGAGTGCACTTTTGTTTAGCTCTCGTTCGAGCCCGCCGCCAGGCCCAAAATTTGCCATGGCTCGTCGTTCACAAATGAACTGTTGTTTGTCCCCCGCTCCACCAGGCGGCCAAGGCAATACCAGTCTAGCGTCAAGTCGGGGAAGACGCAATGTATTTCCTTTACAGATCGAATCCTTGCGCATTCCATTTGTTACACCTTAAATCTGTACCAAAAATATTCACGGTCGATATTCACCTCAATTTCTGAACATGAATATTACGCAAACCTGTACATTTACAGGCACGTTCATTGCAGAAGTGTGTCCTGCCCCGAGTAATCAAGTACATCTCGTGCTGAGTTTTAGTATCAGAAAATTATTTAAAGAAAGACAATTCGACGCATAGTCTGTTTTGTTGTTTTGTCCATTTGAAGTGCCACTGCAACGTCACTGGCTATGTCATGATAGACGCACCGTGGATCTCCCACTGGCAGCACAAGGGTAGGATAGGATTAAATCCTACCACGGTCGTAGTGGGCAGTGATGAGTCATTGCCTCTGGAAGGCGAGTCCGTGACCAAAATAGCATCCCGCACTAAACAGAGCCGTGTGACACTTGTATTGTGCCCGTACCCAGCGAAGCCATGCACAATACATTTCCCGCTAAAAGTACACTCTCAATCATCAACTTTTTATTCTATTGTACAATTCCAAATAGAATCCGATGCAATGTAAGTAGGTAAGTAGAGTCCCTACGCAACTGTCTGATAGATATTGATATAGATGCGGATGTGGATAGAACGTAAGGTATCATGAGGGCTCGTTGGTAGGGCTGGTGAGAGGGTGGTGGTTGAGGGATAGAGGCTGGTGTGGGTGCAGGTGAGGGTGGGGATGATTTGGGTGTAAACGAGCGCGCACAGCGGAGGGCACAGCGAGGCGCACAGCGAAAAGGCACGACAAGGAGGAACAGCGAGGTGAGACGGCACAGCAAGGTGAGAAGAAATAGGATCACGCCGTTGCGAGGAAAACAGCTTCGTCCCGCAGCACAACAACTATATGCGCGCGTCCATAAACTTGACAGGACAACGCACCGCCCCGGCGCGACAGCGGGTTCTGCGGCCAACACTGCTTCCCATAGAAGAGGCGAGGGAATACTATCCAGCCTATGCCCCTCTCCTCGACAACGCCGAGTTCACGTTCACGCTCCCGTTCCCATCCATCTTTGTCCTGGCTCTCACCTTCTCCATCAATTCCCTCAACTCCGGAGAGACCGGGGTCAGAGGAGTGATGGTGTTTGTGGCGGAGGATGGGAAAGAAGGGTGGGACCGGGACGAGGACGAGGATGAGGATTCAAAGGTGTTGGAGGATGAAACGGGCCTTCTCGCACGCTTCGCTGAGCTCGAGCGGGAGATGGATGATGGGAGCGCCGCTACCATCGTCGACTTCGTCTTCCTTGGCATCACTTATGACGATGATCTCGCAGTTGAGAGCCTGCTTTCCCTCTTCGATGAGGATAGAGGTCTTAGCCCGATCCGATCCATCTTACCAACATTGTAAGCCAGCTGTACGATACCGAAAAAGAGCAGTAAACATACCCGAGTCTCTACACCGCCCGCACTTCATTCACCCGAGCCTTGTCTTGCGAAACTGAATTCCAGCTGTGGTGGTAGGAAAAGCGCGGCGGGAGCGGGGGGCATATGGGAGGGATTAGTGACCCCGTGGTCGAGACCGGCGATGTGCCGGGATGGTGCATTTACTCATGGAGCCCACGGCATCTCGTGGTTTTCTGGTGCGGTTTGGTGAAGAGGCGAGTGCGGGCACGGGCACGGATGCGATTCGCGGAGGTAAAATTTGAGCATCCTGGGTCCATTCACCTTGGTCGTAGGGTGGAAGCGGTGGTAGTCGTTCGGGTTCTTTGCCACAGCCTCGCTAGCTAGATAGTATGCTAGATAGTATGTTAGTTATAGATTTAGAACAAACGGAGGGCAAGGACATACAAGCAATATGCCGTAAGCCCCACAGCGGTGCCGATAAGCCAAGCGCTGCAGGCGGCTGATACGATATGGCGAGACCGTGTCAGCGTTTTGCAGGTGGCAGCACGTCTACATGCAGAAACCAAATAAGCTGGTTTTTAGTGGATTTGGAAGAGAAGCAGGTAGAGCGAAGGAGGATGCGCAAGGGAGAGCATTGGGTGAAAGGATTTAAAAAAATGTGGGTTTGGAGGGAACGGAATTGGGGAGAGCATAGCGCCAAGGTTATAAATTGTGTGATGGCACATGGGAGGCATGTATGAGTGGTGAGGCAGGGAAGTGCATACCTATATGTGAAGCGATCATATCCACCTCATGAAACTCATCGAAGCCAGCAGGAGGTCTTGTGTTTGCCCGACATATCAGATACACTAGGAGTCGGTGCACGAAGAATAGCGGGTTTTGAAAAAGGATCGGAGAGACAAGGGACGCGAAACTGGAAGTAAAGGGGAAAGGTATGGTTATTTGTTGTAAGGTAGGTAATGCGTCAAGCTTCCAAGGCCCAACGATGGTGTTCGAAGTCACTCAACAACGTGACTTGTGACTACCCGTGTTGCACTATTGGGGCTTTGAACTTTTGAAGTGGCAGTGATACGACTTATGGATAGGATAACATTGATTTTTCTGTGCGTACGCTTGCCTTCTATTGTTACTGAGCTAACTTGTCTCGTCCACTAAAATATCACTTCGGGAATCTTACT
>QMFE01002828.1:0-12353 GCA_003314665.1 Tricholoma sp. MG77
TTTTTAAATTTGTTACTAGTAATCTTGTGGATCCGGAGTGCTTAGTAAACTAAGTTGTCTTCTGAGTCCTGACACTGGCAGCAAGTGTCCAAAAGTTCACAAACCAGACCTTGAGAATGCCTGCGCGATTCGTGGTCCGACTTTTAGAAGCGGGGATTAGACGACCTGACGTTAGTAAAAGCTTGGACGAATTGGCTGGCTTTGCCAGCATGCGAATTCAACGATTCGTTAACTCATACGTTCTGGAATCACTCACACGAGCCACGTGCGCAGATAAATAAATGATTGCCCAGCAAAACCCCATTCGTCATAATAGTGATGTGCTTAAATCATTGTGCAGAAGCCGAATTGAAATCCCAAGGCGGAACTAAGAGACCTCCGAAGAAAATGGTCTGGTCCATCGGGGAGTGGAGTCGGTCTCAAGATCAAAACCAAAATGCGTGTATTGCCACTTTATGGGGTGACAGATAACAATTCGGGACGACACATGGGGTGCGCAGTTAACCGACGGGGAAATTTGGACGCAAGAAACCGGATTCCAGAAACGGGATGCTTCCGCGTTCTCGGGGATGCCCGTGTGGAAAAGAGAGAATATGGGTTCGGACTGCAGCGGCGTCAGAGATTTTGCAGGGCGGAAGTCATATAGGCACGAGATTTTGCTCTTGTGGACTGGTGGAAGTCTGGAAGTACTAGTAATCAATACTCGCAGGAATGAATAATGAGATGAAACGAACGTATTTTGCGGCGGGACTAGTCTGGACTTTCCAAGTTGGGCTTGGATTACGTATGCGACTGACGCCGACTGTTTGAGGAAAAAAATTAGGCGGAATTCGAAAACTCGTGTCCTCACTCCCCTTCCTTCAATCCACGTCTTTCTGGCTTGCATGGCCTCCTCGAATAGAAACAGAGCCTATGTTACGCGTGCAAACCCTGCCCGCGCCACTAACTGGAGCCACCGAAGTACGTGCCACCTGTGTCCTGTCACTGCTCTTTTTAAACATGAGTCCACGACGACAAGTTAATCATGACCCACGCTCCACTTTTCCACAACATGAGCCCGTTTCATACTCTCCATACGACATTTCTGGGCCTTTAGTAGCTCCGGGGAGCAGGACGCATCACTATCCTATGGCACAGCCGCGTGCGGCGTTCCAAGCACCACACTCCCCAGAGCCCATGCTTCACCAAAGTCTGCATCACGGCCCTCTCTCGCTGATGCCAACTGTCACGATGTATCAAGAGGCATTTGGCGGCCATATCTGTCAGCTGGCAACTATGCCTGCAGTGAACCATTTGACGATCGAATATATCTATCCGGATTTCTCGCAGACGATGATTTCTGTGGATGTACTAGCAGGCGGAATCACGGTTTGCGATATTTTGGCTTCGGCCGAGCAGCTGATGGTTGTCGACCTCGAACACGGCACTTCAAATGATCCTTATGGGCGACCGAGGGGTAGGCGGAGAGATATGGTGTTCCCGTGCCAGAGACGCGAAACGTACTTCGATCACCTGAGGAAAGTGTATGGAGAAGCTGGGCTTCTGAGAAGCCAGTCGGGGGAGGATACATGGGAGCTTCGCTTTGGCCCGCAGATAACCCGTGAGTCCATAAAATATCCACACAGAAGCGTTGTTTACCGGTTATACTCGGCAGCATTCTGAAGCTTTGCTGGATCTATGCAGTAGCGAGGGCGATAATACACGTAGCGCCGGACATAGAATCGTGGACATTTGTTGATACGCCAGTGTACTAAAGAACCTGAGAAAACTGTATTTTATATGAGGCGACGGGCTCACCTCAATCCTAGTTTCATCGGTAGACTTGGATACAATTCCCCTTCCCAACGTCGCGATTGGATTAGCCAATAAACATGAGTAAATCACTGGTGTCCGTTATTCGTGCTTCAATTTGATGGAGTGGATTAGAGAAAATAGCGAAGACAACTCAGTGATTTACGAGGTGGGGGTAAGCAAGATTGAGCGAAGCGCGCGCTCGACACTTATATTTACTTCCACTGACAGATCGTGACGGTCTTCTCACGAAACATTGTACAGCAAATAGGACGAGCGCGTAGACCTTAATCCTTTTGGTGTTGTCGCTTGACATGATCATGTCACCCCGTTCAACGTTGGCTTTGCTAAAAAAGGAGCAAGTGTTCAAGTTGATGGTAATATACATATACTAGTAAATACGTACCAGTAAATTCTTTTTCTCTTTTTTACCAACCTGAAATTGAAGTAGGATGTTGATAAGGGACCATGGCAAATACAATCTAACGAATTTTCATCTGCACTGCCTTGCACAGGAACCCATTCACGCTGTCAGATACGAGAACAGGAAGATGTCATTGTGTGATTAGGTATCTCCGAACCTGATGTCATGATATCCAGTGCGCTTAGATATGCTGTGCTAGCCGTCGCAGAGCTTGCGCTATTTTGTTGTGTGATTTTCCGGGTATAATGCAAGTGGGTAGCCTCGTGTCCAAACAAGATTTCTTAGGTGGGACTCACACTTGGAATAAGTATCACTCCGACATTACTTCTTCCAACTCCATTGAATCTCTCGGCAGATTCGCCTATTTTCCGTGCGATAAGTTGGTGGACAAACAACACCTAAGAAATTGTCAGCATTTAGCATCATTCAACTACTATGAATATAGAGACATACCAACGAAATATGAGAGCATTGAAGGTTGACCAACGGTTCGGCGACAGGTTGCTCGTGGTTCTTCAAGTTCAAGCCTACATTTCTTTTCAATGAAGAGGCCTGAAATTAAGCAAAAAAACCCGCTTGTCTAATTTAGTAATTAGAGAGGGCACTTGAACTGGGATTTTTTTTTTTGATCTGGGAGGAAGGCATCAGGCGATAGATTAGAGAAATGGCATCTTAAAAGTGACGCAGAGGCCAAAACCTTACCAGCATTATAGTTTGTCACTATATGGTATGGTTGCAATGGCGGCCGTAGTTGCATCACGATAACCAATCGTATTACTATCTCGCTCGGAATCACTTTTAGAATGAGATGGTCAGGAAGTTTAGTTGTCATCGCAACCAACTTGAATTACCCAACAAAGCCCCTGAACTTCGTTCATGATCATTTTAACTGGAAAACTGGCCTGTATTTCGTACGTACGTCCGTGAAATAGCTGTGATGACGGCATGTTCGTGACAAGTTCGGGATATCAAAGATATTCCAAGGCTGAGGAGTCGGACATGTATGATGTGGCAGGCATAGTCCAAGTCAGCCGTAGCCGGATGTTCAAGATTGAACTTAACAACAACTGAGGATGGATTCGTTGTGGTTAACAAAGTCGAACCATAGAGACAAACTTGACCTTCCGACATCGTCAACCATGATCGATCAGCTCTTTTCCCACATGTTTTGATGGTTGGGAACCGGGTATACCTTTACCCGTCTCGATATGAATTGAATATTGATGTTGACACACTTAGTACTATATGTTTATGGTATCGACTTGAAATCGAGGAGCTTGACAAGCATGTTCTACCTGTCTAACGGTCGCACGTATTCGCCATTTCCATTGGAGACATCTTGCCCACAGATCCATTAGTCGGAGCCCAAAAAAAACCTGGTTGAGAATCGGCGGCGCTAGAATTGGGCACTCTTTACTTACTTGAACATCGGCGATCAGCCGTAATAGCCATCCTTCCCTTTCAACATTACGAAGGCACTATGGCATTTCGATCAAGCACTTACGAAGATGATAAGAAATTTCAAAATTTAATTTGCGGCCAGGGTCAACCAAAATCGGGCGTGACGGAATAGTCTCGGTTGCAATCGTCGCTGCACAAACGAAATCCGTAATGGCGCCTGGCGAATCTCCAATTTAAACACCTGGATGAAATTGAAACGACCCAAACACCCCTGCACGAGAGAGATCCAAGGGATCATCAATCTATCATTGCTGGTATGGGTAAACTCTAGGGAGGAAATGGAGTGAATGCTCCAAAGTGGTTGCCGTTTCGCATCGACGGATGCAAGGAAATGTAACGGAGAAGAGAAGGCTGACATGTGGAATCGCGTTGCATCGGAATCGGTGCGGACATGCCCTGGAAATCCGAGGCTACTGAGTAAACTGGACAGCTACTAGTTCAGTGACTTGGGCCGTTATGGACGGCGCATTCGGGTACACAGCGTGCGGAGCGGTCGGTTCAAGGTACGGTCCGACATTTAACATCTAATGTTTATCCGAATCTCCTTCAGTCATCCATCTACTCAGGTTTAGACTTGCCTTGGGGCTTCAAATAATAATGCAGATTTTGCCCCGGGGAAGGCGGGGTCGGTCAAAGTGTACTCCTAGAGGAACCCAGCGGGAGCGGGGACAAAGGTAGTGCTCCTAGCACGCGTATGTAAAAAATCTTGTGCTTGAGGATGCTGGTGTGGACTGGGAGGACAGCGGGGTTATCTTTGGCTGTGTAGAGGATGAGCACGGGGGTGCACAATTTGAAAAAACTAAGCCACTCCATATCATCCCATGAACACCAGCTTCTTAAGCAAGGGATTCGGGTGTCTTTCCTGTCCAGCAAGCAGCACCGAAAATACATTATTAATTCAGGCTGATACCAATACATCCTTTCTACATAACGGAAGGACACCCAAAGTTATGTCACATCCACACAGTGAGCGACATGACGACAAGGAATATGCCAACGACTTGAAAAACGAAACCACACCATATCATCCCGTAGACACCGTTGCGAAATAGTCTCTCAGAGAAGGAATTCGGGTACCTCTCCTGTCCGGCGAGCAACGTCGAAAATCCGAGATCGTAAAACACGAAACAAGAGAATCTAAGATAAATGCTTCCGAACGTTGTGTACACCGTTGCCATGATGGCCAGAAAAGCGCCTTGTTCATGTTTACTGACTGGAAGCGGTTCGACTCGGAGTTTGGCGCAAAGGACGTAGATCGCTATACCAACCATATGGATGATAAACGGAAGGATGTGGGTCTTGCAACCCTCAGGCTATAAGGAAGAAGACATCGTGTTACGACGCGTTCATGTTTGGTGCGAGAAGTGACTTACGCGGACTGGATAAGGAATGACATGGGATTTCGTTTTCAACGGGAGGAGTGGCCCCAAGTTTTGTACTAGCAATGGGAACGGTATCCTGAACGTTCAAGTTAACATTTGGTATACATGATAATGCTCATACTCACCATCATGGCGTTACGAGAGCTGAGGAGAAGGCAAGAAACACGCCTTTGACAGAATGAAGAATGTCCAAAAGGGCGAGGGTAGCAAAAGTATGTGGATCGTAGTTTGGGGCGAATTTGTGGGGAGAACGAAGAAGGATTTGACGCAGACTTCGTAAGCCACGGAACGTTGGCTGACACGTGCTTATTATCGTTCGTCGATCGAAATGTGGCCAAGGCGGGCCGCGAGCTGGTGTATTTTGACACTCCGACAGAGCGGAATATGACGAGACAACCTCACGACCCTCACCGGCAATGCAACTATGTAAAGTTCTCTCCCGCCCGCCTACTAGTATAACCTGCCTGCGAAACCATATACCTGTCCTCCAAGGAATTCTTGTCCGCATCAAAGTCCGCCACCATCTTGAAACCATCTGCGCCACACCTTCCATTGCTCTCCTGCATCACGGATGAAACTGCGATTGGGGGAAGACCATGCAATTGCTCTGAATGCACTGAAGATTATTCGTCCCCTCAATCTGCAATGCCTGTAGTAATGATCGTCCCTACGGTCCATACGGACTCGGCGTTACATCGTTGATCGTAAAGGCGTTCGCGTTTACAAGTTTACCAGCTATTGCAACGAGCGCTGGAGGGAATTTGAAGATGCATGTAGGAAGAGTACCTGTCTACCTCGTCAATCATCCCGCACAAGCGATACGGCTAAAGGAAACATACACCATAACAGAAATCGCTTTATATGCCCCTCCCCGCCCCCAAACCTCCCAGGTTTACGGCGAGCGAACCGCCGGAATGACGAAAGTTGCGCAAACCCTAACAAACGACCAGAGGATGAGCATTTGAAAAAGAAGTAAAAGTGGTTTATATCACGAGAGGCCAATGAAGATGGATATGACGAATCACGGGTTATCGATTGGGAAGCCGCTGTCCCGACGAGTCTCCTCTCATACGTATACTCGACAACATTCCATGACACTGGTTGACGTTCTCACCCTCCACTTGGGTCCCGAATGGGGGGACCGTAATCTCTACTGGAAGCCCGAGAACCAAATTATCGATTGGGGACGGTAGCCTGCCAGGGCCATGTTCGAATTGTAGTTTTCGTGTTTCGAGGTTATGATGAGGGGTGGGTGGGTAGGGAGAAGGGAGAAGGGTACGCAAAAAAAACGGAAGGACGATGAGGGCTGGCGTTCAAGTGGTGGCGGTGAGCTCGGACTCGGGTTAGCCGCGGAGGAGTTGCGACTTTCGTAACGGCATGGGCATGCCGGTGTTCAAGCACTGGAGGAACCGTGACGCCGGCCCTGCCGGGGAAGTTGAAGTTGGAAGCCGACGAAATGTCATGGTCGAACTTGTGCTGTTGACGAAATGCGTTATATTAGTGTTACTGAACGTGAAGTAAGATGAAGGGGGGTACGCAGACGTACTACATGTTTCCTCATGTTAAATACTATTGTTTATGATACTTCAAAAGTCGCGCTTCAAGTTGTTGAGCCGGCATAAGAACCGTGAGTGTGTGACTGGAGTGTTCAAGGGAGAGACGTGGAAATACGAATGAGCAAAAGTCGTTCATGCCGGATGCTCTATATGGGCACCTGAGTTAGGAAAGGAGATGGATGTGTAGTATACAATGACGTGCCTTCAAGTTTACGTCGGAAGAAATGCTTTTCTCCCAATAACTCAACCGTGACAAGAGTAGACGACGGCGTCCTAGTGGCTGGTAACGAACATGGAAATTCACGGATAAGCTAGTGATATCGAGGCCGAAGTATGGCAATGAAGAAAAACGTACCTGTACCTGTATTGACCACTGACAGTGGCACGGCAAGTCTCAGCGGATGTTGAAGAACGCTTTGATTCGGAGACGCCATCACGCCAACTATTGAATAAGTCCGTTTGGAAGCGTCGTGCTTTTCGTTCGCAGTTTTACTCCGCTCACTTCTTGGTCGCACTGGCATATCGAAAAGTCCAAGACTCCAAAGCTCGTCACGGTGGCGTATGTCAATGCGAAACAGAAAGGCATTTACGGGCATATATCAAAGGTGGAATGTGAGGAGGGCCATACTTAAGAAGAGGATGAGGATGGGAAGATCTTAGAAAGGTTGAAAAATCGTGAGAACCGATTTTGCGATCACCAAAACAGTAGCGGTCAAAGTAGGGCGATTATCCGGGGATTATGTCCACGATTTTTGGGACACGGATAATCGCGATTATGGCAATACATAATCGCAGAATCGTCGAATCGCGATTCAATGATTATTTGGGCGATTATCGAAGGCGATTATTGATGTGCTTACACTTTTGCTTACATCACGCCGAAGATCATAGATCTGCAATAGATCTGTCAAAATAATCGTGATAATCGTCACGGTCAAGGTGACTCGGATTATTGACACGATTATTGATTGATAATCGTCCAATAATCACACAATTAATTGTCCAATAATCGCCTACATTGACCGCTACTGACGCGAAAGGAGAACTACAGAAAGTTGGCAGGAAAATACATTATTAACTAAGGCTGATACAAAACCCATCCGTCAGAGTCATCCTCTACATAATGTGTAAAGACAATAGCATATGAAGGACATCCCGGCAAGTTATGTCACATCCATACAGTGAGCGACATGGCAACAAGGCATACGCCCACGACTTGAAAAACGAAACCACCCCATATCATCCCGTACAAATTGATGAACAACAGCTTCTTAAGGAAGGGATTCCGGTACCTCTCCTGTCCAGCGCGCAACACCGCAAATCTGCGGCTGTGGTACATGGGATAAGAGAAACAAAAATAAGCGCTCCCGCACAACATGCACATCGTTGCGACGATGATTAGAAAAGTGCCTCGATCACGCTTAGCGGCCGGAAGCGGTTTGACTCGGAGTTTGGCGCAAAGGACGTAGATCGCTATACCAACGAAATGGGCGATAAATAGAAGGAGGGGGGTCTTGTAACCCTATAAGGAAGAAGACGTTTTGTTATGACGCCGTTCATGTTTGATGCGAGAAGTGACTTACGCGGACGGGAAAAGGAACGGTGTGGGTTTCGTTCTCGACGGGAGGCGTGGCCGCAGCCTCAAGTTTGGTACTAGTATGAGCGGTATCCTGAACGTTAGAGTTAACCTTTGGCATACATCATGATAACGCCCATACTCACCATCAGGGCGTTGCGAGAGAGATATGGGAAGGTAAGAAACACGCCTTGACAGAATGAAGAATGTCCAAAAGGGCGATGGTAGCGAAAGTGTGGATCGTAGTTTGGGGCGAATTTATGGGAAGAACGAAGAAGGATTTGAGGCGGACTTTATAAGCCACGAAGCGTTGGCTGACAGGAGATGTGCTATTATCGGATCGTTCCACCGTCGATCGATTAACCTGGATATTAAAATAGAACAAATTGTTGAGTGATTAGAAAGAGCCTCATTATAAACTTGAGGTTGAAAAGCGCCGACGAGGACCTGAAGCTAGATTTGTTGGTTAATGACTCGCAGCAAGAGAGGGAAAACGGATGACGATGATCATGATCGAGATTCGATCGACGTAACTTTAGGAATTTAGGCTTGGCAGAAGCTTTACGCTAAGTTACAATTCTCGTGGATCTGAAAACTTGCCACGTCACGGTCATCGAAGGAAACCTCTTGTGGACGGCCCGGTTCCCGTGCGGAGATTCAAAATACATTTTGGATACCGATGTATTTCACATGTTGATGTTGCCCTGAGAATTGAAATTATGGGCAGTGCCTCCCAAGCTCTCGTCGCTGGTGTTTCTAAAAGTGTCGTTCGGTGGTTCGGGATGGCTGGTTCAACGTTCGAGAGGGTGGGGAAGACTCGGATGTTCTGTTGAACTGGATTTGATACTGGGTCACCCCGTCAACACGCATAACTCGGGCGCAAAAGTTGGTTTTTCTAGATCTTGAGGTGGTCGTCTAAAATAACTGATACGAGGACGAGAGATCCATATAGATGACAGCACATCGCCCACTTGAACGGAAGCGATACCGCACGAGTGCGACAAGGACCGTTCATAGGCGAAAAAAAAAACCGGTAAGAGGACATAACGTGACGAATTCTTTATTACCGTACGCTCCATGTTGAAGGTTATAGCGCGAGATATTTTCGCGGTTAACCAGTAGCCCTCGGTGTGTTACAGTGTATGAAAAACACACTAGCCAAGAGCATTAGTGACGCGTCGCCCAATAGCGGTGGGAGGCACTTACCAGTATGAGAAACTCCACGGAGTGTCATGGCCGATCCACTTCTCCTTCGCGGATTATCCGAGTCACTCTGGGTCAGCCCCGTGTTCCTGATGTAGGACCCACTACGATGGCAGATTCCAGGAGTGTCCCACAATGTCTAATCACAATCAATCCAAAGTCTTGCAGGAGATGGCGTGGGATCAGTGATATACATGTGGAACTGGTAACCGGTTAGGCGAGGGGGGGTGGTGGAGGGGCTTCGATGTACTAGTGCAAATGGACCGCGAACGCGAGGAGAAAGCACGCGTATGGTGTACAAAGGCGCGTGAGGATGCTTTTGGAAGGAGTAAGGGATGATGCTGTTCAAATCCAACGCACCACGAACATCTGTGCAACGCGGAGACCTGAGATCAACATAGAAGAAAACGTCTATCAAACTACAATCCAAAAGCGATATTCGTGGGATTGGAAGAAGAAAAACATGCGCTCACTGGGTTTCAAATTTCAATGGCCATGAAAATCATCAAAACGTCGGAGAAGTCAATCTACGTTATCATTAGCTGAGCACCTGTAGATAATAACAAGCAGAATGGATAGATAAAGTACTTACATCCTAATCGTATTGAATTGAAATATTCGAGACCGACGTCGCGAATGATGCAGGGATCAGCGAAAACCGGGCAGAAGGTCGTAATCCTTGCATAATCCTGTGATTCCGTCGGTTAGAGATCGAAAAGAGAGTGATGGTATAAGAGATGAAAGAACCGGAACTACTGCCACGTCCGAGGGCGTCAAATATCGCCATTGAATTCCGTTGTGGAGCATCGGATCGATTAGACAGCAGGAGAGAAACACTGGTAAGTGGAGCAACTAGGCATGCACTTCAGAGGTCTGGCATTAATAAAGTCATCGTAACGGGCTGCAGACGACGCTCGACAATCAAGCACGGGAGGAACCAAGAGAGGATGATCGTGCGAGTCGGCGACTTTGTCAGGTCATGGCAAACAAAATTAACATGTCAGCAGACTCGAAGGTTTCACTTTGGCGAGCGCCCTCCGACAACAACAACATCTATCACCCCTTATTGCGACATCTAACCCTGGTCATGATCAATTTCGGGCAATGTGCGGCTTCTGAACTGGATATGTAAGTTCAAAGTTGTGGGGCCGTCGTTACGATAGGCTCCGACTTCCTTGTCGAGGCACCCGGCGTCCCCCGCCCATGGATCTAGGGCGGAAAAATAAATACTGCAATGATCGCCGCTAATTCCACCTTATCTAAAGCTTCGAGGAACCCGCGTAGATAAATTGGCGATAAATTAAAAGATCTCCGGATCACCACTGATTGATTTTTTGGAGGCTGTAAATTAATCAGAAAACCGAATCGTCAACGTTTCCACCAACCCTCCAACATACCGGGTCGGATCGCGATAACAGCCATGGTCCAGGCGGCGAGGGATGTACGTGCGAAGCTATCATTATATTTTTTGTTTTTGGAAATCTCGTCCCATACATTCGGATCTGATGGCACGCCATATACCTGGAAGTTAAGCATTACATATCAGATAAGGGGGATCCATCGCGAGCTTGCAATGACTCAGACCTACGCCAGCCCTGACTGCCCTTCCGGAGAGATCAACCCTGGACAAGAAGAAAACTAACTCGATTCATATTCCGCTGCCCGCATGCTGCATACACGTTTGCAAACAGTTCCCATCCTCCTCCGCTGATTCAAGTTTTCAGGACCTGATACTGATAGACCTGCCAAAACAGAGATAAACGGCAACAGCTGACGCTTACATGCAGAAAGTGGCGGCGGAGGCGGTCTAAGGCATGAGGTTGGCGTGAGGCTTTCAAAATCCCAACATAAGTAACTAGAGCAAGTTTCTCACTGCCTTGAGGCTCAGTCATGGTGACTTATTTCAATCAACCATGATCCGAGCACCATCCATTTTGCAACTGCCTTCAATATACCACAATTGGACGATGTTGTCAGACCTCAGATCATGCCGTAGGTATATGCGTCTTTGAAGATGTATCTTTTTAATCTCATGGATCTAGAGCGCCTATAAAAGTAGGTAACCTTCCGATGACAGGAAGTGTCCACAAGTGTTCACTGTTTGGTAGCACGGGCACCTTCTATTGAACGTTAATACCCTCAGAATTACACAGTATGCCTTTTCGCGCCGTCACAAATTAGGCTTTCAGAATGTCTGCACGGGTCGTGTTCCATACACAGTGGGGGGTTGGACGGCCTAACGCTCAACTAACCTAGCAAAACCTTGAACGGAGTTAGCCGGATGTTCCAGCATGCAAAATTCAAGTTCATTGGCGGTCGCCACTCGGATAAGTAATCGATAATCACCTACACACGTCCGGGGTCCAAAGCCCGTAGGGCCACGTGCGCAAAGAGGAGATAGGATCTAATAATGATGAACGTTGTATTGATCTCAACCCCATATACAACAACCGCGTTTTAGATCATTGGAGCGTGCAGGCGCCGAGGTGGGATTTTTCGGTGGCGGAACTACGAGACCGCCAAAGAAACAGGTCTGGTCCATCAAGGAGTGGGGCCGGTCTCAAGATCAAGACCAAAGTGAGTGTATTGTCACTCGATAGAGTGACAGATAAGGCACGTGAGGCTGCGCAATCGACCGACGGGCCAATATGGACGCGAGTGAATCTGATGCTAGAAACGAGCCGGATTGTGGACGATTTTGAACAACCGCCGCGTGCTCGGGAACCTCCGTGCAACCTCCGCGTGGAAGAGGGGATACCGGATTAGTAGGATCGGACTGCAGCGGCGTCAAAGACATATGCATCTTGCAGGGCGAGGGTCATATATATGCACGACTAGATTCTGGTCTTGTAGACTGGTGGAAGTCTGGAAGTAGTCAATACTCGCGGGAAGGAATAATGATATGAAACGAACGTATTTTGCGGCAGACTGACATTCGGAGTCGGGGTTGAATTACGTAT